>JASDQU011440009.1:6278-23790 GCA_032191745.1 Picea mariana | reverse complement strand
AAAATAACATTACTAATATAATATGCCCCAATTAAGGGGTAATGAGCCAATATTAGGGCTTAACACAATACCACATGATGAAGGTATAATGAAGTGGATCTTGTGGTCCACTTCACGAGAACATCATGAATACATAATATAATTCCATATATCCATAATAAATATGTCATGTCCCTATTTTTGGGTTCCCCTATTTTTTAGTAGAAGGGACTTATGTGGCTTGTCAGTGGAGAAATATGAGAGATAAAGGGGGTCATTTAATGTCACCTAGTTAGGAGAAGTTATGATTTTAATGACATTATGGAAGTAAAATAACTTTAGATTAATAAGTTACTTAACCATTATTAAAATGAATTTTGGTCTTAAAGTGAAAATTGGAGGGAAAATAAGGGTTATATTTGATTTAGTTAAAAAAGGGGAAATTCTAGAAGTTACCTTTGATTTGGTCAAAAAGGGGAAAGTTCCTGAAGGCATGGAAAAAGGATAAAAGGAGGGGTAGAGCCTCACTTTGGATTATGATTTGATCTCTCATTTGGGAAGTGATCTTGGAGCCATTGTTTCATTACGGTTTAGCAAAACCCTTCCAACATTATAATTTGGTTTCAATGGTGCAATATCTACCATAGCTAGACAAGACAAGAATCCATCCAGGATTTCCATTATAGTTTCAGTTTGGTAGGGGGAATCCATCTAGGATTTCCATTGGAGCTTCATATGGGGTTTTGTTTTCCTTTTTGGGTTGTAGTGATCTTCTTGAAGAGGTCATGGCACTTGGAGGGTTTGATCTGATCTGTCGAGGAGGCCATGACATGATTCCAGGTTTTTGTCTTGTATTGTGTGTTTTCCATTGATGTATTTCAACTTCCATAGCATCCTTTAGATCATTGTATTTGGATATTCATTCATAATAAAATACCACATATTTTCTCTTCTATTTCTAGTGTATTTTTATTACATGCAATATGTTTGACAACATGTCTATTAGTAGAATACATGCAAAATGCTTGTGGAAATTTGTCAACAAGATGTTATGTTTTTAAAGTGACATTAAGGAAGTAAAGTAACTTTAGATTAATAAGTTGCTTAACCATTACTAAAGTGAATTTTAATATTAAAGTAAAAATTGGAGGGAAAATAAGGGTTATATTTTATTTAGTAAAAAATGAGAAATTTTAGAAGTTACATTTGAATTGGTAAAAAAGGGGAAAGTTCTAGAAGGAATGAAAAAAGAATAAAATAAGGGATAGAGCCTCACTTTGGATTATGATTTCATTGATATCTTGTATGGTGCTCTTGGAGCCATTGTTTTGTTAGGGTTTAGCAAAACCCTTACACTATTGGTTTGGTTTCGATGGTGCAATATCCACCCTAGCTAGACAAGAGGGGAATCCATCTAGGATTTCCGTTGGATATTATACAAGAGGGGAATCCATCCAAGATTTTCATTTGACATGCTATTTTGGGGTTTGGTTTTTAGTAGGAGGAATATCGGTTTGCGTAGGAGGTTGGAAAATATTTCAGAGGAGTTCGTACTGAGTATTTGTAGATGTGAGGAAGGTTATTGGGTAAATCGTTGTACAAGACAACCCCTCGGGTTTAGTATAGGGTATACCGTGATGCCTTCACTAGTTTCCCAGACTTGTCATGTGAGGCTCTACTAGACGTCTGACCGTGTCATGTGAGGCCCTCTCCAATTTTGGATTGCAGATCTGAGTTGGGTACAAATGACCATATTGTTGCAGTGAGTATCCAGGAGAAGCTCAAGACAACATCAGTGAGTTCCTACATTCACAGTAGAATCCATATTGAGTAGATTCTAGCATCATCACCTAGTTTATTGATTTGTTTATGTTAGTATCTATTATAGTTTCTTGCATGCAGTATATTTGTTGTGTTCAAGAGGTTTTAACAACTGTTGTGACAACTATTAGTGATCTTTGTATTGATTTGACTTGGGTTCTCATCCCATAATTGTAACATTCCTCTCTTGTGAGAACATGTTATCGACTTATTCTTTGAGGAAGCTTGTGTGAAAGTGATCTAGTTATAGTACATGGCTATTTGTTTTGATTATGGATTTTTATTATGATGTTGATGGTTGTGATTTAATGTTATTTGAGATATATGTATTGACATATGCTATTGACGAGTTTTCCCTGAGTGTGCATGAAATTTGACAAATTGTGGAGGTCGATGGCATCAATGGACCTCCTTGGACTCTAGATTCAGTCAGGGAGTGGACTGTATTGGTTTGAGTATTTCATTTATGCATATGTGACATATGATAGATTATAGTGTGATTTTATATATGCATCATTGACAGTGTTTCGTTGATGTATGTAGGCTGATAAATGCTTCCTAATCTGACTCACATAAGGAGTAAAGGGGCCATGCACAAAAAACCAGATGTTGAGGGAGAGGGGTGGCAACGTCCCTGTCACAGCCTACTAGCACTCCCACCATGGCTTGAATTGTAGGTTAACTATTACCTAGTTCGAGAGATCCACGATGTCATGAGGACAAACTGAAACAATCACTTACAAAGATTCTAAGGGGTACACAATGAGGTAGAGTCCTTATTCCTTTGAAGCCCTTAGTCTCTCACAAGGTCTCCCAAATGGAGTGTTGACTCTAAGGGTTGGAGAACTACCAATACCAGTCCAGGGTGAGTGGCACCCTTGGAGAACAGAGTTGTGTCTTGAAGGGCACGTCGCTTAAATAAAACTTGAGTCAATGAATCTAGGTGGCCTAGAAAACCTTGAAAATATTTAGGCCTTGTCAGATATGAATAATTAAAGAATGAATTTATTAATTGTAAATCCCAAATGAAAGTCTAAGCCTATTCAAAAATTAATCGTAAGTCTAAGTTCTTGTAAGGAGACTAAACTAAATTATTAATTAAATTAAAAGGGGATGAGGTAAATCAATTTAAGAATTAATTAAAATCAAAAAAACCTAAAGATTTGATTTAATACACATGTGTGCAAGAAAATGCCAAATTGGAATTTAAGATAAGAAAAGAATAAGGTTGAGAGAATATGTGTACGCATAAAATGGTATCTAGAGTCTAGCTACCACTAGTCTAACTAGAAGAAGACTCATATTTTAACTCAACCCAGATTTAGTAAGGTGCCAGCCATTAAATGAGAATACGGGGAATAAAGAGACAACTAGGAATGATTTAAGGAACACATTTGGTAAATGTGAGGGAAATTGACTTTTAATTAAAATAAATTATGGAATTACTTGTGCAACCTAGGGAGAGGGTGACAAGTGTGAGGAGGAGTAATTCTAATTTAATTAATTAAAAAAAAGATTGATTGTGCAAGTTGGGATGTGAAACTAAGAGATTTCTATAAATAAAATGCTCAAGATGGGAAGGGGATCACATTGGTTATTGGTAAAGTTATGCTGCCGAATTATTTTGACTAGTTTCACTTGTGAGAGTTGGGATACCTATCTTGAGAGAGAGTGGTGGCTTCACCTTGCGAGGAAAGCTGGGAGCTTGAGTTTTCTGGTTTTGTGTGCATGGCCCCTTTGTGACTTGGGGGGCTAAAGGGGAAGAATAGTACACCTAACATTGGCTGGGAGGCACCGATGAAGTCTCAACAATTAGCAAGAGGGAGAAGGGATCATGCGCAAGAATTGGTACATAAGTCATCTCAAGCTTCATGGATTACCATATTCTTCTGTGATTATATAGAGATTGCAGTGGATTTAATTCTATGATCGGTATATGTTATGTATAAAATTTAGCAATGATTTCTATAGACAATAAGATGCCTTCTTAGGATAATTATAAGTTATGGTTATGGTATTGTTTTGGATACCTATGGGTTTTACATCGTGTTGTAGTTTTTATTTAATAAAATTTAGTCCAGGATTGATCAAACCTTTAGTAACTATTGTTGAATGCAAGGATAAAATTTGTAAGATATATGTTATTAAATTTCCAGGAGTATGAGATCATTGGTGGATCTTGGCGATTTTTGGTTTATTAAGTTGATGGTTAATCAAAATTGTCTACTGACCCTGCGAAGAACAATGGCTTCGATGGAATTTTTTCTATGTGTAAAGATATGCCTGTATAGAAACTTCCATTATTGTAACCCCTATCTATAAAGATTAAAAGGCACAAAATCATGATAAACTAAAAATAATATTCTGTATTCAAAGTAGAAAGGTGGGATAAAAAAAAAAACTAAGTTGTATATGTAATACATCACTTCTACCATCTATGTTTTGGCTTGAATATATTAATATTTAGAAAGCACACACTAATGTCAAATTAGGACAACAAAAGAAACTTTGTACCAGAAATGGATGCAGCTGACCCAAGATCTCCATTCTCAAATTCTACTACTGTTTAATATCCATCTTGGGATGACACCGTGAGAAAATTTGCATCAGATGACCTGGAACTTTGCTTCATAAAAGGAAAAAGGTGAAACAATATGCCATGACAGAAGGAAAGAAACCTACAATAGGTAGTGGAAGTTAAGAAATAGACATTCCATGCAATGTCTGTTATGGATGCATAATGAAGTCATGCCATGATTGCAACAGGGGAGCTTCTTTTGGTATCATAAATGTACCATAGCTGAATTCAATGTTTCTATAGAAAATACCATACGATATGGAAGTTTGAATGGAGCATCTACAATCCTCATCCACCACAATGACAAAGTATTCATCCCAAATCCTTAGAAGATAAACAAATACATATGTAGGATGCAATAACCAAAGAGATTACCTATTCTTGTTGCTTGAAGAGAGAAAATTATAGGGTAGAAGTGCATTGCTACAATAGGTTTACTAGCACCAAGAAGTTGTAAAGCAGGCCTGTGTGTAACAACAAGTCCGTACTCTATATTTCATATTAATTAAATACATCATGTCTCCTTGCTCTCACTATTCAATTAGAGAGATTCCCACTTGCATATTCTAAGCCAAAGGAAACCGAATTGAATGGTGCTAATGGTTTCCCATAACGATAGATATGGGTGTTAGCACAATTGTGAAAAGTGGAAGCTACTTCAAAAAGGTTTGGAAAGGTATTTTATCTACAAAAACAGCTTTAAATCTCTCATTTTCTTGTGTCAAGAAAGTGTGTGGAGTGATAAAATCCTGTGCAGGATATGTCGGACAACAAGAGGAAATTTATGTGTGTATGTGTTTGGACAGAGACTATTTTTGTGTTAGCAGGTGTTTGGAGAGTGGTTTTTTTTGTGTTTTCACTTGTAGGAAAACAAAGAAAAATTGAGAAATAGGGTTTTGTGAGAAGCATATGATTTATTCTCTCCTTTTAATATTCCTCCAACAATCTTCATTTTTCTTTCTCCTCAATGGATTCTTCTTGTTTCCCTTCTAACGTCTTCATACAAACCACCTCAAGGTAGTGAAGAAATTCAAGAAGCGAGGACATGGATCAAAGATAGGACTATCCTCTTTAGAGACCCATTCGTAAGTTGCAAAGCTTTCCCAGTGGAGGATCCCAATAATTTAAATGTGTGCTATGTAGAAAGTCTATCAAGCATCCTACATTTGAGTGAAAGCTCATATCCTACATGGGATCGAGAGCTGCCAAAATACTACAATCCAGGAATACTTTATTAATTAAAAAGGAGAGCAATGCCAAGTTAACATTGACAAGGAAGAAAGAATCAGGAGAAGAGGTTGAACTACAATGACCACCCCCTAAAAATTATAGAGCTAGGGATTGTACAAGAAGCAAGGAAAAATAATGAACCAAGTACTTCAAAAAAATCTTAGATACTCGAGCAAAAGAAGAAACTAACAGTAGAGTGTCCAACTATATATATGGATGTGGCATCCCTTTTGATGTGGTTTGTTCATCTCTTTGGTGGGGACCATTAACAACACACCAAAAAGTTAAAAGAGCCCCGGTTTTGAGAAGGTAGGAAGCACATTTCCTACTCAGGAAAAGGCCATAGTGGAGAGGTGTTTAGATTGGGATTCCTTAACCTTCTTCCATGAGATTTGTAATTTGACTTTGAATCCTTATCCATTCTTAATAGAATCATAAGTCAGCCTTGAGTTCTCTTTTTATTTTTAAACAAGAGTTTGTCCTTTTTATTTATGTATGGAAGGGTAAGTAAGTTATAATACTTCCATTTAAAAAAAAAAATGGGTTGAACTTCTTATGGTTCTTTTACTAGATATGTGGGGCAGCTTGGAATCCTTCCAGTGTACTTATTATAATGGATTTTCTTAGTCCTTATATATGGCTATGTAATATTGAATGGATCTCTCATTTTATTAATAAATTAAAATAATTCATTTATTAAGGAACTTAGTAGAGCTACATGAAGACTGTACTTATTATGAGAATGGATTCACTTGATAGATGATGTTTTTCTTAATTGAACCTGACTTGACAAGTTATCAATCATGATTATAATATATCTCTATCTGACAATGAGTTGTACTCATGCGGTTATTATCTAACCTTATGGAATATCCCTGTACCCATTTTCACTTAATTATTGCTTGAAGTTGATTAAGTAAGGTAGATTATTCCGGTGCATCCATAAAAATGATAGATCCTTATGATACTTGTTTATTGTGTTGCGCTACTAGTTAAAAGTTTTAAATTAGCATAGAAATGATGCAGTTATTAACCTATTGTTCTTTCTCCTTCGTTGCGTAGATGCAACGTTATTGTGTACATGTTATTTATTGACCAGATTAATGACGAGCGATTCCATTCCTTACTATTAGAATCTAGTCATGATGTTTATGATATAAGTTGGTTAAGGG
The DNA here is from genome assembly GCA_032191745.1 of Picea mariana. Taxonomy (NCBI): domain Eukaryota; kingdom Viridiplantae; phylum Streptophyta; class Pinopsida; order Pinales; family Pinaceae; genus Picea; species Picea mariana. The sequence goes on along the minus strand of JASDQU011440009.1, from coordinate 17,010 downwards.
GTTTAGACACCTACTTGTTCCTCAGAATAGTCGCCAGTCCTGAGACCTTAAATGGTCAAAATCAATCAGATGAATCCTGGAATTGAGCATTGCTTATGTGTCATGGAGGTCCTAAACATGTAGGATAGGTTGAGAGGGTAGTTATTTTAATATTCAGTGACATGGTTGATTAGCTATTAGTATTTTGATTTAGTTTATCGTGATGTGTTGATTTTGTGTCGCTATTTTATGTTTACATGTTGTTCATGTGTCGCTGTCAATTATGACGATGCATTTATTATGTGTCATTATTAATTATGATGAGGTGAGGATAGCGTTTCTATTCATTATTTGGTGACGTTTAATTTCCTAATGCAAAGAAAAAAAAAGTTTACCTATTGTACATCATTGAATGTAGACGTAGAAAGATGGGGTCATTACATATGGTATCATAGTGGGTTCAACCCTGCAGATTTGGACTGTTACTCTTCCCCCTATGTTAAAATTATAACTTAAACATTATCGCTAATTAAATTTGAAATTATCCATGTAGGTAATTATGTTTAGAGGACGTTGAGGAGGTAGACGATGTGGTGCTAGGGGAGGAGATGCCACACCTCCAGTAGCATACACACCAGAGGGGTGTAAACCCCAAGGAGAAGAATAAGTCATTGGGTAGGAGCAGGCTTGTGTGGGGGATGTGGTTGGTTTTATGAGGTCCTTTCAAAGGATGTCATAGGACTTGATTAACCGACTAGATAGAGATGAGTCCAGGGCGCCTATACCCAATGAGGGTTCACAACGTACTCTAGCTGGAAGTGGTAGCATTCACAGAGAACTCGAGAAGGTAAAGTTTCTTGAGTTCATGGGTGCCACAGATGACTCAGCCACTGAGGCATGGTTGGAGAACATAGCGATGTTCTTTGCACTTTGTGACTACGCCTCCAACATGAAAGTCTTCATGGTGATATTTCAGTTGAAGGGGAGTGCTCTTCTATGGTGGAAGACACTCCTACCTCAACTCAACATGGTCATCGAAGACACATCATGGGAATTGTTTAAGGAACGATTTTGGGAGAGGTATCTGTTAGAGCAATTCATTGAGCATCATCTCAATGAGTTCAACGCCTTATGACATGGTGGTCATACAGTGCCATATTTATAGAGCTACTTCGATATGCTCCACATATGAACACATTGAAGCTAATGATCAACAAGTTTGTGTTCGACCTTAACATCAACATTCATCCGAAGGTGAGGATACTAATGCCTCATACGTTGCACGCTGTAGTCTAGAAGGCCCTCATAGCTGAGGAATAGTTGACCAGTGGGGGTCAGGGTAGGGACCCTGCAAGAACGACTGGATAGATGGCATCAAGAGTGCAGCAGCACTAGACACCAACAAAACAAACATCAGGGTATTGAGATGCATCTAGAGGACCCATGTTCATGACACCACGATGACTGAATCCTCAGTAGAGGACTCCCTTTAGGAGACCATTGCATCAACAACAGTGTCACCTATGACAACAGTCGTTTAGGCCCATTTAGCAGAACATACCAAGATCTCAGGTTGGTAGGTCAGAAAGTTCTACTTCGGGGACCAGGAGTACTGGATCGAAGACCATATATTGGACATGTGGAGACCCACATTACCAATGAGAATGTCTGGTTGAGAAGGCGAGAGCGACCAGATCAACAGGACACACTACCATTGGAGATTTGGGAAAATCCCACATAATTCATGCAGTGGTGAATAACCACCAGGACGAGCACCAATCCACTGTACTCGAGACGTTAGGTACCATAGTCAACCAAAATTTTAGTATTTTGATAGATCCAGGTGCTGCAAAGAGATTTATTTCTAGTGCAACGCTAAAGCGAATTAAGGTAAAGGCAGTTGACTAGGAAGAGTTTAAATACGTAGAAATGGTTTCAGGTGCCAAACAAAAGGTTGGAGGAAGGGTTACAGACTGTAGCAATAAATTGAGAGATTTTGTAACTAAGGCCAACCTATATTTCATGATCTTAGGGTCTTATGACATTGTGATCAGTATGGACTAGTTGGAATCACATGACATAATACTCAATTGTAAAATGAAACAATTAAGTTTGACCAATGATGTGGGACATAAAAGAGTGGTTGTGGGAAGAAACCATGGAGTGTTATTGAGGTTCATTTCTTCACTACAACTACAGAATAACATGCACACGGGATGCAAGATTTATGCAATATTAGCGCTAAATGAAAAGGATGAGGTGGAGGGATTAGAAAACCTTCATGTAGTATGAGAGTTTGCAAATGTGTTCCTGAAAAAGTTACCTGGTTTGCTGCCCAAAAGAGAGTTGGAGTTTACAATCGACTTGAAACCTGGAACTGAACCAATATCAAGAATGCCCTATCAAATTTCAATGCCTAAGTTATAGATGTTGAAAATTCAATTGAAAGAGTTGTTTGACTTGGGACTTATACATCCAAGTGTGTCACCTTGGGGTGCACCTAATATTTTCATAAGAAAGAAGGATGGATAGTGGAGAGTTTGTATTGACTACCATCAACTAAACAAAGCGACGACCAAGAATCAATATCCGTTGCCAAGAATAAACAATTTGTTTGATCAGATGAAAGAAGCGATGGTGTTTTCGAAGATTGACTTGAGATAAGGATATCACTAGTTGCAGATTAAAGAGGAAGATATCCCTAAAACCATATTTAAAACGAGATTCAGACATGATGAGTTTACAGTTTTACCGTTTGGACTGACAAATGCCCTTGGGGTATTCATGAGTTTTATGAATGGGATGTTCCACGAATACTTGGATAAGTCTGTTCAAGTATTCATTGATGACATACTGATATATTCTCAGACGATACATGATTAACATTTAATCTTAGTACTACAATGTTTATGGGAAAACAAGCTATACGAGAGACTGTCAAAATTTTCTTTTTACCAAACAAAGATTCATTACTTGGGGCACATTATATCTAGTGAAGGTATACCTATTGATCCAATGAAATTAGAGGATATTATGGAATGGCTTGCACCAACAAATGTAAAAGAAGTACATATATTTATGTGTTTAGAAGGATATTACCGACGGTTTGTTGAAGGTTTTTCGAAGATAACAAATCTGATCATGGAATTGCAGAAGAAAAACAAGAAGTGCATATGGACTAAGAAATGCGCGGAAGAATTTCAAATTCTCAAGGGGTTATTGACAACAACGATGATACTGAAAGTCCTCGACATGGACAAGGAATTGTTGGTATGCACAGATGCATCAAAGGAAGGTTTAGGTGGAGTATTGATGCAAGCCGATCAAGTGATCACTTACATATCAAGGAAATTAAGAAATCATGAGGAGAACTACACAACGCATGATTTGGAGTTATTGGCCATTTTATATTCCTTGAGAGTTTCGAGACACTATCTGATTGGATGAAAATTTAAACTAAAGATAGATCACTGCAGACTACAACACATATTTACGTAGAGTGACTTGAATGTACGATAGAGGTGTTGTTCATAATTACTTAGCAAGTACAACTTCAAGATTACTTACATAAAAGGAACGACGAAATGAGTGGTAGATGTGTTGAGTCAAAGACCGTGCATATTCTCCGTAATACCTCTTAAGACAAATTTTTGAGAAAATATTCTAGCGTTACAGAGAGATGATGACTAGTACAAAAAAGTTAAATAAAATATTGGACAAGATACCATGAGGGTACCAAAGTTTGAAGGTTATACATTGGAAAATGACAGATTGATGAGGTATAAAAACAAGATTTACGTACCTCCTAATGATTAATTAAGAAGCACAATCTTAAGTGAAGCGCATTGCGCAGTGTACATGTATCATCCAATAGTCATGAAGATGAAGGAATACCTTAAGCCTTTATTATTTTGGAAATGAATGAAGTCAGACATAGTTAGTTACGTGGCGCGATGTCTAGAATGTCAGGAAGTGAAATCTAGACATAGACATCCAACAGGATTATTACAGCTACACATTAACTTGGAATTGAAATGAGAGGTCATTTTGATGGACTTTATTGTTGGATTTCCACTGACAACAAGGAGGGACGACTCAATTTTCATGGTAGTTGACACTCTGACAAAGAGTGCACATTTTATTCCTGTACGTACGGCATATCAAGCACCAGACATAGCTATATTTTTTATCAGCAATATTTTGAGATTACATGGCATGCCAAAAAGAATCATATTCGATAGAGGATCGGTGTTTATAGGATGTTTTTGGACCAATTTCCAAGAGGATTTGGGGACACAACTGAACTTTAGCACAACATATCACCCTGAGACAGACAACAGACAAAAAGAACGAACCAAATTTTGGAAGATATGTTGCGTATGTATGTAATGGACTAACAAAAATGTTGGGAAGAGTTCTTGCCACTGGTAGAGTTTTCATACAACAACAACTATCAAAGTACCACTAAGATGGCACCATCTGAGTTTCTTTACGGGCGACCATGTCGGATGCAATTGAGATGGGATCGAATTGAGGATAGGGTCTTGGTGGGACCATAAGTGATCCAAGAAATGGAAGAACAAATGAAAATGAGAATACAAAGAATTAAAGAAGTAAAGAAGTAAAATATCAACATAAGAGTTATGTTGATGTGCATCGCATTGACCGCAATTATGAAGTTGGCAATCACGTTTTCTTGTGGGTGAAACCGTACAATAGTTTGATCAAGTTTGGAAAGGGTGATAAACTCACTCCTAGGTTTTTGGGACCTTTCGAAGTTGTGGAAAATAAAGGACCCGTGGCCTATTGACTAGCCTTGCTTGATTCTTTGAGGCATATGCACGATGTTTTTCATGTATCTGTTTTGAGACATTATGTTAGTGATCCTACACATGTGATTGACATGAGTTATTTGTAGGTGTTGGATGAGGGTGCACTCACAGCGGAGCTAATTTGCACTTTGAACCATCACATTCAAAAACCATGATGTCGGATAGTCGACTAGGTCAAGGTCCAATGGGACAATTATAGGATGCACTCGGCTAAATGGAAGGATGCATATGATATGCATCAACATTTTCCTTACTTATTTGATAGATTAGACCTATATATCTTGTCATACACTTTTATTACTTCATTTTATATACTCTACAACTTTGGGACACATTTTAAAACAAGAGGGGGTGTATGTAACATTCTGCTCTTGCGAGCACATGTTATCAACTTATTCTTTGAGGATGCTTGCGTGCAAGTGATCCAGTTATAGTTCATGGTTATTTGTTTCTATTATGGATTTTTATGATGATGTTGATGGTTGTGATTTAATGTTATTTGAGATATATGTATTGACATATTATATTGATGCGTTTTCCCTGAGTGTGCAAAAAATTTGACAGATTGTGGATGTCGATGGAATCAATGGACCTCCTTGGACTCTAGATTCAGTCAGGGAGGGGATTGTATTTTTTTGAATATTTCATTTATGCATATGTGACATATGATCAGCTATAGTATGATTTTATATATGGATCATTGATAGTGTTTCGTTGATGGATGTAGGATGATGAATGCTTGATAATCTGACTCACATAAGAAGTAAAGGGGCCATGCAAAAAAAACCAGATGTTGAGGGAGAGGGGTGGTAGCGTCCTTATCACAACCTACTATCACTCTCCTCGTGGCTCGAATTGTAGGTTAACGATTACTTAGTACGAGAGTTCCACGATGTTGTGAGGGAAGAATGAGATAGTCACTCACGAAGATTCTAAAGGGTGCACAATAAGGCAGAGTCCTTATTCCTTAGAATCCTTTAGTCTCTCACAAGGTCGCTCAAATGGAGTGTTGAATCCAAGGGTTAGACAACTACCAAAACCAGTCAAGGGCGAGTGGCACCCTTGGAGCACGGAGTTGCGTCTTGAAGGGCACGTCGCATAAATAAAACATGAGTCAATGAATCTAGGTCACCTATAAAACCTTGAAAGAATAATTATAAACCTTGAAAATATTTAGACCTTGTCAGATATGAATAATTAAAGAATGAATTTATTAATTGTAAATCCCAAATGAAAGTCTAAGCCTATTCAAAAATTAATCCTAAGTCTAAGTTCTTGTAAGGAGACTAAACTAAATTATTAGCTAAATTAAAATGAGATGAGGTAAATCAATTTAAGAATTAAGTAAAATGAAACAAACCTGAAGATTTGATTTAATACACATGTGTGCCAGAAAATACTAAATTGGAATTTAAGATAAGAAATGAATAAATATGAGAGAATATGTGTACGCATAGAATGGTATCTAGAGTCTAGCTACCACTAGTCTAACTAGAAGAAGACTCTTATTTTAACTCAACTTAGATTTAGTAAGGCATCGATGATTAAATGGGAATATGGAGAATAAAGAGACAACTAGGAGTGATTTAAGGAATGCACTTGGGAAATGTGAGGGAAATTGAATTTTAATTAAAATAAATAATGGAATTAATTGTGCAACCTAGGGAGAGGGTGACAAGTGTGAGGAGGAACAATTCTAATTTGATTAATTAAAAAAAAAATTAATTGTGCAAGTGGGGATCTGACAGTGAACGAATTCTTATAAATCAAATGGTCATGATGGGAAGGGGATCATACCAGTTATTGGTAAAGTTATGCTGCCGAATTATTTTAACTGGTTTTACTTGTGAGAGTTGGGATACCAATCTTGAGAGGGAGTGGTGGCTTCACCTTGTGAGGCAAGCTGGGAGATAGAGTTTTTTTGTTTTGTGTGTGTGGCCCCTTTACGGCTCGGGGGGTTAAGGGGGGAGAAGAGTACCCCTATCATTGGATGAGAGGTACCGGTGAAGTCTCTACGATTATCAAGCGGGAGAAGGGATCATGCGCAAGAATTGGTACATAAGTCATCTCAAGCTTCATGGGTTACAATATTCTTCTATGATTACATATAGATTGTAGTGTATTTAATTCTATGATCGGTATATGTTATGTATAAAATTTAGAAATTATTTTTATAGAGAATAAGAGGCCTTATTATGATAATTATAAATTCTGGTTATGTTATTGTTTTGGATACCTATGGGTTTTACATCGTGTTGTAGTTTTTATTTAATAAAATTTAGTCCAGGATTTATCAAACCTTTAGTAACTATTGTTGAATGTAAGGATACAATTTGTAAGATATATGTTATTACATTTCCAAGATTATGATATCTTTGGCACATCTTGGCGATTTCCAGTGTATTACATTCATGGCTAATCAAAATTGGCTACTGACCCTACACGGAGCAATGGCTTCGATGAAATTTTTCCCTATGTAAATATCTGCCTCTATAGAAACTTCCATTATTGTAACCCCTATCTATAGGGATTAAAAGGCATGAAATCATGATAAACTAAAAATAATATTCGGTATTCAAAGTAGAAAGGTGGGATTAAAAATAACCTAAGTTGTATATGTAATACATCAATTCTACCATCTATGTTTTGGCTTGAATGTATTAATATTAAGAAAGCACACACTAATGTCAAATTAGGACCAAAAAAAAACTTTGTACCATAAATGGATGCAGGTGACCCAATATCTCCATTCTCAAATACTACTATTGTATAGTAGCCATCTTGGGATGACAACACAAGAAAATGTGCATCAGATGACCTCGAACAGACTCTTTGGTCATAAAACGAAAAAGGCAAAACAATATGCCATGACAACAGGAGAGAAACCTACAATAGGTAGTGGAAGTTAAGAAATATATGTTCCATGCAAGGTGTGTTATGGATGAATAATGAATTCCTTCTATGATTGCAATAGGGGAAATCCTTTCGGTATCATAAATGTACAATGAATTCAATGTTGCTATAGAAAAGGGCATACAATATGGAAGTTTGAATGGAGCATATGCAATCCTCATCCATTACAATGAAAAAGTATTCATACCAAATCCTTAGAAGATAAACAAATACATATATAGGTTGTGATAAACAAAGATATTACCCGATCTTATTGCTTGAAGAGAGAAAATTTACAGGGCAGAAGTGCATTGCACCAAGTACTTCAGAAAAAATATTAGATACTTGAGAAAAAGAAGAAACTGACAGCAGAGTGTCCAACTATATATATGGATGTGTAATCCCTTTTGATGTGGTTTGTTCATATATTTGGTGAGGAACATTAACAACACACCAAAAATTTAAAAGAGCCTCAGTTTTTAGAAGGTAAGAAGCACATTGCCTACTCAAGAAAAGGCCATAGTGGAGAGGTGTTTAGATTTGGATTCCTTAACTTTTTTTCACAAGATTTGTAATTTGACTTTGAGTTGTTCTCCATTATTAATAGAATCATAAGTAACCCTTGATTTCTCTTGTTATTGTTAAACAATACTTTATCCTTTTTCTATATGGATGGAAGGGTAAGTAAATTATAATGCTTTCATTTAAAAAAAAATGGGTTGAACTTCTTATGGTTCTTTTACTAGATATGTGAGGAAGCTTGGAATCCTTCTAGTTTACTTATTATAATAAAATTTCTTAGTCCTTATATATGGCTATGTAAAATTGAATGGATCGCTCATTTTATTGATAAATTAAAATAATTCATTTATTAAGAAACTTAGTAGAGCTACATGAAGACTGTACCTATTACGAGATTGGATTCACTTGATAGATGACATTTGTATTAATTGAACCTGACTTGACAACTTATCAATGATGATTAGAATAGATCTCTATCTGACACTGAGTTGTACTCATGTGGTTCTTATCTAACCTTATGGAATATTTTTGTACCCATTTGCACTTAATTATTGCTTGAAGTTGATTAAGTAAGGTAGATTATTTTGGTACATTCATGAAAATGATATATGCTCATGATATTTGTTTATTGTGTTGCGCTACTAGTTAAAAGTTTTAAATTAGCATAGAAATGATGCAATTATTAACCTATTTTCCTTGTTCCTTCGTTGCATAGATGCAACATTATTTTGTACATGTTATTTATTGACCAGATTAATGACATGTGATTCCATGCCTTACTGTTAGAATCTAGTCATGATGTTTAGGATAGAAGTTGGTTAAGTGGTTTAGACACCTCCTTGTTCCTCTGAACAATCTCCATTCCTAAGACCTTAAGTGGTCAAAATCAATCAGATGAATCCTGGACTTGAACATTGATTATGTGTCATGGAGGTCCTAACCATGCATGATAGGTTGGGTGGGTAGTTATTTTAATATCCAGTGACATGGTTGATCAATTATTAGTATTTTGCTTCAATTGATCTTGATGTGTTGATTTTGCATCGCTATTTTATGTTTACGTGTTGGTCATGTGTCACTATCAATTATGACGATGTGTTGATTATGTGTTGTTATTAATTATGATGAGGTGTCGATGGTGTTTCTATTCATTATGTGGCAACGTTTAATTTCCTAATGCAAAGAAAAAAATATATTTACCTATTGTACATCACTGAATGTAAACATAGCAAGATGGGGTTGTTACATATGGTATTAGAGTGGGTTCAACCCTACTGATTTGGACCGTTACGCTTCCCCCTGTGTTAAACTTATGACCTAAACATTATCACTAATTAAATTTGAAATTGACCATGCAAGTAATCATGGTTTGATGACGTCGAGGAGGTAGGTGATGTGGTGCTAGGGGAGGAGGTGCGACGCCTCCAGTAACATTGTAACAACCCTAGTTGAATATATGCTTAGGGATTATTAAGTAAAATTAATTAGGTAATTAATTTTCCTAACATGGTTTTAATTTAACAAAGATTGGCATAATAATATTAATTAAATATTAATTAATTAATTAATTGTTATAACTTTTGATTAAATAATTAATTAATTACCTATCACATTCAATGACATGGGTAATAAATTTAAGAGGGTTAATAATTTTAATTTGTTTAATTAAATGATTTACGTATGCGGGAGGGGATAAGACATTAAATATAAGGATAAGATATTAATAAGGGGATAAGATAATAATGAAGGGATAATACATTAATGAGGGGGAAGAGAGCCGGTGGAGGGGCATATGATGGGAGGAGTCTTACGGGGAGGAGCATGATTATTGTTGGGGGGAGGAAGAATTATGGGAAGGGGGAAAGACTGTATGTATGAGGTTCTTATTTTTCTGGTGTGGGGAGTTTGTTTTATGGGTTTTTGGTGAACCAGAAGCAGGGGGGCACCGGTTTGTTGGGGATTTTGGGCATGGGGGCCAAGATATCCTTATGGTATCCTGGAGCTAGGGAGCCAAATAGGCTGCTCCTAGCTGGTAGGGAGGAAACACGGTTTTGGGTAGTGTTTGACACAGTTTCAACTTCAGCATTGGACCAACCCAAGCAGCGGGATTTAGCATCAGAAGCAGGTATTTTTAATTATGAATGATTGAGTTATTTCATGCTGTAGATAGATTTTAATCTCTGTTGAATATTTTGCTTATATGCTGCTGATTGAATTATTTATGTAAATTGAAAGGAATTATATCTTAAATTATATCAAATTTTGTATTTTATGGTCTCTACACATGGTATCAGAGCCTCATTCACAATCTGGAGCCTTAAGGGCCAAGCTCCAGCTCCACCTAACCTGCAAGTCAAACGCAATTTTTTTTAACACAGATCTATTGCACATCAAAAATGTAAAAGGCATAATAATATACTAATTGAAGTATTAAATAAATTTAAACACTTGTTTCAAATAAACAAACCTATGTAAGGAAATATATATATATATATATATATATATAT
>JASDQU011440006.1:2298-23694 GCA_032191745.1 Picea mariana | reverse complement strand
TTTTTAGCCAATTTTGTATAGTTTTGGCCCTTTTGTTGTGCTGTGGAGTTAATCTTTGTGCCATGAATGACTGTTTTTTTGTGCTGATGATGTTGAGTTCTTTTCGCCCTGTGCGGACAAAATTTCAGTGATAACAGTTTGTATCTACCTTTTATGCCATGCAAGAGGCACTAGGGGAAGGTTATCAAAAACCCAGTCTTGAGAAATTTTGTGATGCTTTGATTAGAGAGCAAGATAAACTACTACAACTTGGAGTGATCAGCACTGCAAGTACCTCCAACAAAGCCTTAGTTGTCCATAAGAAATATAAACCCAAGAATCCCAAGAAGCAACATCCTCGCCACAACAAAAAACAATATAAGGGTCCCAAATCCACTTAGACAACTTTTGCTCCTAATGGAGACAAAGGAGAAAAATATAAAAATAAGAGTACTAAGAGACATTGTAGCTTTTGTGATAAATATGGTCATGATGAGTCCAAATGTTTCAAGAAGATGGCATCTTTAGAAGCAGCGATGAAGAATCACACCATCAATATTGATTCTACTTCTTCTTCTTCTTCTTCTTATTCTCATGGACATGCACTTTCTTCTTTTGGTTTCTCCTTCAATACAAATTCTACTTCTACTTCTACTTCTGATGAGTGGCTTATTGATTATGGAGCATCCTATCATATGGCTAAGGATAGAGCCATATTTTATACTCTAAATGAATGTAACACCAAGAAAATATTTTTTGGTGATGATAGATCTCTTAGTGTTGAAGGATCTGGAACAGTTCAAGTAGAAAATGGTCATTTCAATGATGTATTATGTGTTCCAAGTTTTTCTTGTAACCTTATTTCAGTATATCAAATCACTCATTCAGGTGAAGGTAAAACCGCATAGTTTTCACCTCACCAAGTTGTAATCAAGGATATAAAATATCCTAAGCATGTTCTTGCAACTGGAATTGTTGATGATATTACCAGGTTGTACAAATTTGACAACTTTGGGTCATCATATTTTTCATCAGCTTTTGTTGCTCATAGAAAGGACTTGAGAAAAAATTGGCATGAGCAGTTTGGTCATATAAACTATCGCTCATTGTAGTACCTATGTAATAAACATATGGTGAATGGTCTTCCTCTTGTTTCATGCAAAGATGGTGTTTGTGCTGGTTGTGTTCTCAACAAACATCATCAGGATAGTTTTGACAAACGTCCCTCTTGGCATGCCTCGGGTCCTTTGCAGCTTGTTCACAGTGATTTGTGTGGTCCACTTTGTTCTCCTTCTTTTTCTGGGTGTAAGTGTTTATTAACTTTTATTGATGACTTTTCCAGACGTACTTGGGTTTACTTCTTAAAACTTAAGAGCGGATTTTTTGACAAGTTTTTGTCTTACAAGGCCCTTGTATAAAAGAATCTGGACAGCAAATTCAAAGGTTAAGAACAAATAATGGAGGCGAATATGTGAACAATAATTTTACAAGTTACTACACTACACAGGGAATCCAAATGCAACACACTGTTCCATATACACCACAACAAAATGGTGTTGCTGAGAGAAATAACCACACATTAAAATAAATGGCTAATTGTATGATCCAATCTAAGGGATTAAGTCTAAAGTATTGGGTGGAAGCCATCAACCGTGAAAATTACATAGCAAATCACACTCCCACAAAGGCTCTTAAAAATATAACACCGGGATAAGCTTAGACTAAAATTAAACCAGATGTAAATCACTTCCGTGTATTTGGTAGTATAACATGGGCTCACATTCCTAATGAGAAGAGGAAATAATTGCAACCTAAAAGTGAGAAGTGTATATTTGTTGGTTATTTTGAAGATGTCAAAGGTTACAGATTTCTTCAATCACATTGTAATGAAATTATTATTACAAGAGATGTTAAATTTGATGAAAATATCTTGTTCTACGAGCCTAATTTAGTGTTTGTGCCTTCTTTGGCCTACGAGTCTAATTCGACGGTTGTGCCTTCTTCATCCTGTGAGCCATATTCAACATTTGTGCCTTCTTTTGATCTGGTTTCTTCTTCAAATGATGAAAATGAGGATGAAAATCCACCTCCACCTACTCACCCTCCTCTAGATGAGTCCTTTGAACCTGAACCAACACCATCTCCACCACTTCCTAGATGGGTCCATTCAACACGAGAAGCAACTGGTGATCTTGTCGGTGATCCTTCATATCATCATCAGACATGTTCACAGTTCCAATGAGCCTCTTCTCTTTTGGCTCAAGTTTCAGAAACTCATGATCAAGAGACATTTGCAGAAGCTTCAGGTCATCCAGATTGGGATACAACAATGAATGAAGAGTATCGTTCTTTAATGGAAAATGATACTTGGGATATTGTTCCTCTTCCAAAAGGAAGAAAACTTGTTCGATGTAAATGGGTCTATAGAACTAAGTATGCATCATATGGAAGTGTTGAAAGAGACAAGGCTCGACTAGTTGCCAAAGGATTTTCACAAGTTGAAGGAATTGACTATAATGAAACTTTTTCCCCTATAGAAAAAATGAATTCCATCCACCTTGTTCTTTCCCTTGCTTCCTCACATAAATGGGAGGTCCATCATATGGATGTTAAATCCATCTTCTTGCAAGGATATTTGCAAGAAGAAATATACATGGAAAAACATCCTGGTTATGTCCAGAATGACTCTAGCATTGTTTGTCGTCTAAAGATATCTCTTTATGGTCCCAAGAAAGCTCCCCATTCTTGGTATGCCAAAATGGACAACTTTCTTATTGCCACTGGATTCTATAGATTCCATTTTGATCCTTATGTATATACCAAGAAAGTAAGAAGCCATATCATAATCCTTTTCCTTTATGTTGATGACCTTATCCTTACTAGCAGTGACTCAAAACTTTTAAACCATGTGAAAACCATCCTTAAGAAGAAATTTGAAATGACAGACTTAGGTTTTTTGCACTATTTCCTTGGCCTGCAAGTTTTGCAAACCAATGAATGAATTTTTCTTTCACAGTCTAAGTATTCCTATGACCTTCTTCGTTGCTTTCACATGGATGTTTATAAACCAACCCCTTCTCACTTTCAGTTTGGATTCAAGCTTACTGACACCTATACTTCTCCTGAAGTTGATGTCACCCTGTATCGCCAGTTAGTTGGTAGCCTCTTATACTTGACTCACACCCATCCCGATCTTTCCTTTGTTGTTGGTCTTGCTGCCCGGTATATGCAAACGCCCCATGAAATCCATTGAAAAGAAGATAAAAGAATACTTCGCTATGTTTGTGGTATAGTTTAGTTCATGATACATTATAGTTCAAGGGGGGGTCCTTTATTGGTTGGTTTCACTAATTCAAATTGGGTCAGTGACCCTGATGATCAGAAGTCTACTACAGGCTATGTTTTCAGCCTTGGTTTTGGACCCATCACTTGGGCCTATAATAAACAACATGCTATTTCACTTTCTTTAGCAGAAGCAGAGTACCAAGCAGTAGTAAATGCAGGTCAGGAAGCCCTGTGGCTTCGACAGATCATTTCAGAGTTTGGATTCCAGCACTAACATTCGACAAGCCTTTGGTGTGACAATCAAAGTGCCATCAAGTTCGCCAAAGACCCAGTTCAACATCAACATAGAAAACACATCGAGCTACACATGCACTTCATCATAAATCTCATTCATGATCAATTTATTAAAGTGCTCTTTTTCCCTACAAAAGATCAAGTTGCAGACATTTTCACAAAGTCTCTTAAAGAAGCGAATTTTTCCAAACTTCGATCTATGTTAGGAGTTCAGGAAGTTGTCATTAAGGTGGGATAGGCTCTAATGCCTCATTCCTTCTCCTATTGTGTCACTATTGTAAATCCTTCAATCCTATCCCAAGTTGTTCTTAAGTGGGGATGTTAGGATATTTAGACACTTAGGAGTTAGTTAAGATCTACTTGGTCTATTGTGTCGTTAGGTAAAAGTGTGTTTTNTGTAAATCCTTCAATCCTATCCCAAGTTGTTCTTAAGTGGGGATGTTAGGATATTTAGACACTTAAGAGTTAGTTAAGATCTACTTGGTCTATTGTGTCGTTAGGTAAAAGTGTGTTTTCTAGTGTGTTTCTTTAGTATTCATTAGTATGCATTTGTAGTTATGAAATCCGATGGTCACAATATGTTCTCAACATAGAGTGATCCGATGGTTCATACTCTCCTCGATCTTAACGACCATTGATTTATGGATTAACACCTGATTGGTCCATAATATCTTTTTAAAGAGCGTGGAGGTTAATTTGCCGATGATCGATTGTGAGAAACTCTCTTGTAAATGTCTCTGTAATCTTTTTATTTTCATTTATAAATTGCTCCAAGTGGTCACGTTGTTTGGGGCCATGGATGTTTCCCCATAATGGTTTTACCACATGAAAACATCAGTCTGTTGATATTTGATATGGTTATGTGAGTGGTTACTAAAGGTTTTCATCCTCTGTTGGAATACCTATGTTATCGAACAATAACTATTAGATGCAGATGGTCTAGTATATGCGAAGTATTCAGAGATATTCACTCACCTCAAATTATATACAACTAATAAACAATGATAAAAATAAGGGAGCGACTATCTGTATTGATGGAAGGCCTAAAACATCTGGTAATATCACAGGGTTTATAAAAAACACATGACCTAGGACAACAAACAAGAAATCAAATTGCATATATGAGGGACACGAAGAGAAACGGGTAGTCCTGTGCGCAATAAAAAATATAGTTCCCGAGGAAGAGTTATTAGTAGATTACCATCTAAATCAAATAGAAACATTGACTAATAATGTGCAGGTACTTATGCAACACCTCTTTAATAAACTTCTACTTATTGCATTATATTTTTTTTTTATCTTTAACAATGTTTTAAATATTTCATGGTCCCAATTTTATAATAATGTGGGAGGTTGATCGTTGAGGTTGATTTTATTTGGGGGAAATCAATTTTTTTGTTATCGTAAACCATTTTTAAAATATTTGGGGGTTCTAATTATATTATAATGTGACAGGATGATCATGGGAAAAGAATAGCTGTAGAACATGTAAATGATTATCAAATTCGACTTTCATTTTACGTGAATTTTATTATCTGTTTATATAATTTTATTTGTCTGGAGATCATTTATTTTATTTGTTTATATAACTGAAATAGCATTGATTTTCATGTTAAAATTATATGTATTCAGTAGGCCATGTTGATCATGATTTAGCTGATGAAGAGGGGTTGTATTCATCTCCTAATCTAAGGGTATTAATGAAAAGAAATACCATTAAAGGAAACAAGGAACTTGATAGCTTGTTAGACCGTCTAGATCAAACTCCTGATGTCCTAGAAATGATCAATCTCCTTATGTCACATCCTAACACATATAAGGTAATAACGATAATTTTAAGTGTTTTTTTATTTAATGTACTCATATGTTCAATTATGAAAGTTTGTTTTTTTAACTTTTACATTTTCTTACAATTTTTTTTTGTTTTTATAAAGATATTTTTGGAGTCTGTTCAGCCCAATGTTGGTAATAGTGGCACTGCATAGACACTAGAAAGTCCTGATGCGGGCTATCATATAACTTCTAGAGTATTGTTTACTTCTCCATCTTCCACACCTAATTTAGATAGGAGCCATGACACGCATAGTCAACCATCCACACAACGGTCAGGCTCTAGAGGTGGTGACAGAGATTACGCTGATGATGTGGTTGACATGGTTGAATTTCCTAGAGCTAGACATGTGACCAACATGGGGACCCTTCCGTGCACATTTTTAGTCGACGATAACAAACTTCCATTAAAAAAAATAAGACTCTTAGGTAGTTTTTCATATTTTAACTATTTCATGTTGACCATCTCATACACAAATCATCTAGATTATTATTTTTAAAATAATGATCATATCTTTGTTTTGTAGGAAACAACCATTATTATAGGAACATGGAGAGAAATGACTTGTTGATTTTTTGCGAAACCTTACACATGAGGTGGAATTGTTAGAATTCCAACCTCAAAAAAGAACTTATGGATTATATCGAAGGCCTGTTTGGAGTAGACATGTTCAATAAAAAAACGGTCACCTCTGGAGAAAGAGAATATTTAAAATATACGAGCGATGTTTATAGATGAATCTTGATAGGCAACATTAGGTATGAGCATCCTCCCTTGATTCCATATAGAGAGTGGAAGGTGATCATTGATGATGCAAAAGAAAAGATATTGAAAAAATCAAGAAAAAACATAACTGGTACTCCAAGGTAAATTATAATATTTTGATTTCAATACCTTCAATTTTCTTTAAATCTAAATAAAAGTGTGGTATATACCATACTTGAAAATTTTGATGATAGGTTTCCTGACACTTCGAAGGAAATTAAATCAAGGATTTCCAAACATGTCCAACACAATCTAGGCCTGAGAGGCTACTCGAGGTTATAGTCACGAATCACAAGCACCCAATTAATCATCTTAAGAATATTATTTGTATCTCCTTAAAAATTTTAATTTATTGCAACCAAGAACATTAAAAAAGAATTCTCATATGAAATGCAGGGTGACGACTTCAGAATTGAAACCACAGAGGAAGAACTCCAACTTCGTTACAAGTATTTCTATAAAGTGGTGGTGGATCGTAGGAAAAGAATGGGGAAGACCCCAAGATCTAGTTTGTGGGATAAGGTAAATAAAAATTAGTCCACATTAACCTTTCATTACTTATAAAATACTTAAATGTTTGATATTGTCCATAACTTTAATCTCTTACTTTGTTTTAGTCAGGGGAGCAACACTATCAATGAAACCATTAGCATCAGAAAACAAAGTGTTGATAGTGTAATGCGACCAGAAGATCATGGTGCTCCCCAGCAACTCCATCTCAGTTGGGTGGAACCCGAAGATGTTCATATGATTGAGGCCCACGACAGTAATTAAATGGCTGTAGATTAATCATGTACTTAATGTTTCATACTTACAAATTTTTTCATTTCAATGGCAGAGAATTTCATAGTTGAGTCTCCTTGACCTGAAGATTATCAGGAAAATAGGGAAACCATTCTAATAGTGCCTACTAGTGGACAAACAGGTAAATAATTACATCGGAGAGGTTTTTTTTAATATATATATATATATATATATATATATATATATATATATATATATTTGTTTGTTAGTTTTTCTGTGACATGTGGGCATAACCTATGGCTAAGAAACCGTGACTCAGGGGCATCTAAGTCATCAAAATCACCTAGGGATGGCACCCGGACTGAAACACACTAACCCTTAACATGGATGGATTTTTTGTCCTCGCGGGTTTTGAATCGGTGACTTCAACATCACGGAGTGCCTTAACAACACACTCCATCATCGACTACCCTACACCTCAGGGACAGGTTTTTTTTAATATTAATGAATTATTTCAATGATATTTAAAAATTGGCCATATAAATTTAATATTTTTTGTTTTTGTAGGTGATGGCCCCTCACAGTAGAATCCATGTCATGGGTACGAGACCAAGCATTCTTAGCGTGAAAATATTGAAGCAACATCAGCTACTGAAGAGCACCCAATAAACAAAGACATGGACATTGATGAATTACTTAAGAACTGGAAAACACAAACGAAGACTAAAAGAAATTGATGATGTATAATAATTTTATAAGACAGATAGATGTACATTATATAGTTAGTATATTTGTAACATATTTTGAATGATAAATGATCCAAATTATTTTGAGAACCACATGAAGGAAGAAAAATAATTGATATATAAAAATGAAATACAAAAAAATATAGAAGAGAACACATAAATACAATGAAACCCAACTTCTATTACTGAATAAGATAGAAAAACAATGTAGAACACAAACTGGAAAAATGGGGTAGCTTATGTCTGAAAAGAAAGAGATGTTGGCTACACTTCATTCACAAGAATCTTTACATCACACTCCATTGCATGCTTAAAGGGCCTCCTTCACCTCAATTATATATGAGAGAGTGAGAGGAGAACAATTCCCGTGATGCATGTGGGATAAATTGGACTAAGTTTATAAAATGCCATATGCATGTAAAATACTAGGACTTCCCAGGTGGTCACCCATCCTACTACTACTCTAGCCCGAGTGCATTTAACTGTGAAGTTTTAATGCGATCTGATGCATTAACGGTATGTTGTAGGAATGCACATAAGACCATTATATGATGTCTGTAATTTACAAATGAAGATGACATTACATTCCATTTCCCATCAAAAGGGTGAATGTCATGGTTTATTAAAACCACAGACTCAAAATGGTGATTCAGTGGAAAAGGTCGATGGACACCGAGATCCATCTGGATCATTCCTTCCCCCTTAGGAAGCAATGGTCCCCATTGTGTCAAGTTCTCTGGTGAGATGGGGAGACTTCTGCTAAATGTGAAGCTTGGTGCACTGCATTCCTTGCTAAAGAAGATGTCATGCTTAGCTTGTTGAAGGCTGTTATGAACTTGTTGTTGGAGGGGTTGAATACGTTCAACCAAAATAGCTGCATGATCTACCTGAGTGTGGGAGGAATCTATCGATGAAGATGCAACATGAAGAGTATCAATGGTTATGTTATAACCTTTCTTGACTGGGCAATGTGGAGGCACCCTCGTAGGTGCAACAAGAACATCTTGGTACTCTTTTACAATCTTGTCGATATGCTTCTACTAGATAAAAATTTCTTGGGTTGAGGCTGCAATGGTTGCAATGTCCTTCTGTTTACCTTTTGATCAGATTGTGAAGAGGCTAAAATTTGCAGTGTGAGAGATTATTTTGTGGCATTTTTTTGGTGGGACAATAGTTCAAACTACCTCTAGTATCCTGTATAGTTGACCCCCTAGAGTAATAATGACGCTACGGGGTTGAGACTAATAAATAGCATGATTCATCCACATATATGGTTTTTCTAATAGAACATCAAAAACTTCCAGTGGGGAAACATGACACAATACCTCATCCTTGAAGGGCTTGATGCCATAGGAAAATAGACATTGTCGGTTGACACAAATATCTTGACCCTGGAGAAGCCACCTAATGTTGTATGGATGCAAGTGTGGCGTTGTTGGAAAATACAACTTCTTGACAACCTCTGCTATTGTGGTGGGAAATCCCCCTATGGACTAGCATTTAGGGTTATATTATGCATGTAGATAAGACTGAAAGAATCCTACTTTCTACCTTCGTCCCAGACCTAATCCCCATTTCTTTCAAGAAAATACATGGTTAAATGAACATACCTTGTTTCGGATGTTCGATGTCGATCCTTCTTCATGCTTGATCACTTGTTGGTAGTTATCCTCTCAAGATTGACCTGCGTACAAAACAAGCAACAAACTCTACATGCATTTGTTCTACAGATTAATGGGTTAGAGATTCAAACATATATTCACTAAAATATGGAGAACTCATATAGTGGGATGGTAAAAGAATTTCTTTATTATTAACTTTAATGAATCAACTTACAATGTCGAGACCATCGATTGCTCCGTGAACCTAATCCTGGGCTCCTCTTCAAATGTCCTCCAACTTCTTTTCTTTGTATCTCTCTTTTCACAAGGATGGCTAAAGGGTTGGGACAATGGGAATGTGTAATTGGGTAGAGTTTCTTTACTCTTATTCTCCTCCTCCAAATAGGACCCCGAACCCTTCTTTTATAGGCTTGAAGAAGCTAGCTATTTGGGCGAACCCTTAGCCATGCATGGCCGGAAGATTTAGTTAACTCACCCAAAGCTGTGGGTTCCATCGACAACTTTCCTTTTTTCATGCTTATGAAGGTCCACACGGGATATAGTGGGCTAGCTAGCGTGGACACTGTAGATCCACACGGGCTGTATTGGGTAAGCTAGCATGGACTTTTAAAAATGGAGGTTTTAGAAGAGTTGTTCAGTAGTGTTTTGGCAAATAAGGAATTTGAGATGGCCTGATGCCAGGTAAGCATGTATGGTGCAAATTAGGGTTATAACATATGCCCCCTAATGTGTGAGGTCATAAGAGCATCTGATGGCTGAAATACATTACCAATCTTTACTAATGTGCCAAACAAGTGAGCCCAGGAACTAGGAACTGGGAGGCGTCATCTACAAAATAACAAATCTTTCACTAAGGCGTGCATACCCATGCTCAAGATAGAATAAACGCATGGCTACCAATCAAATACATTGTAGATCCATTTCATATAATTATATAAAGTGTAGACGCGAACAGTACATGGTGGAGCTACATCTCGAAATAAAAAAGAATACATGTAGAGTATCCATTTTCGTAGAAGCTGATAAGGCCTAATGGATGGAGATGAGGGCTTTAGATCTCGAGAAACAACTTCAAAATCTTCAAAACTTGGGTAGGAGTGTAATATGAGTGTACGACTTTACTACCCAGAGGTCTTTGACGGCTCATTGGTCATGGACTAGAGAATCTTGATGATCAGACTGAAGGATTCATTGATTTTGAACAAAGACTTGATTGGACGTTCAGGATGGTTGGGTATGAGGGAAAGAGACAAACTGCAGAGGGGACGAATTAGGCTTGGTGAAAAAATTCTCTTGGAAAACATCACGACAAATGATGAGACTCAGGTAGCATGGAATTACTATAAGTTTACGAGGTAGGAGGCAATGCAAACTCTCCATATGTTTGGAAGAATAACCAAACGGAGGAGGACACAGCTCTATGTAGTGATAAAAGATTCCTAAGGTCATATTAAATCCTAGGGTTTGATGAACAAATGGACAGATGTGCTTTATCCAAGGGCAAATCATTATGCTGCCAATAAAGAAAATACTTTTCCCTTCCTCTTTTTGGGGTATATTTGATTTTTTTGTCTTTTTCAATAATTTTGGAAAAAGAATAAAAGAATGTTACGTTACAAAGGAGAATCGAGTGTTGCACACATACTAGTTCCAAGTGCACAAAACATAGGGATGTTTAGGGCAAAGAGACATATGCAAGAAAAGGAAACTTGGGAAAAATCCTCTAGGGGCCAAAGGTGTCAAGACATAGCGGTAAAATGCTACAGGGCTTGCATATAAAGCATGCTTTAGATGGTTCAGTTGAGAGAAAAAAGGAGACGGCATTAGGCCAAAGAAGTGGGTATGCAAATGTGATTAATAATACACACAATGGTAATGTCCTTCGATGTAAGTTTAACAAGCCCAGAGAAGGTAAGCTCGGTGGTTTTTCATATTTAGAGAGTCTGAAAAAACATAAAAAGAGACTCCATTGAGGTACCTTTTTTGAAGATAGTCTAGTCGGTTCGAAAAAGGGGTAAACTAGCACCGACAAGACGTCTATTCAAAACCATTTTAATGAGTGTGATAAGGACAAGATCACTCGACCATTTTTTCATTTTTAAGGAGTCTGAAAAAAGCTTAACCATGGACTCCATCAAGAATGTTCTTCTGGACTAGTTTAACAAGTGTGAAAGAATAAGGTCACTCGACGATCTTTTCAATTTTAGGGAGTCTGAAAAGAGCTTAACTATGGAATCCGAGGGGGTTCCTTTTTCATAAGTTTAGTCCCTCAGGCCCAAAAAAGGGGTAAAATTATACTTGAGGGTACTCTTCTAGAAAACTAAAGTTCCATATAGTATACCTTTGTTCGTACAATTGACTGTCTGGACCGAAAAAGGGGTAAACTACCATCGGACAGACGCGACTTCAAATTTTAGTTTAATGAGCGTGAAAGGCCACAAGATTGCTCAGCAATATTTTCATGTTTAGAGGGTCTGAAAAGGGCTTAAAAGAAGACCCGTAGAGGTTACTTTTCTCAGTTAATCTGGACGATATTGAAAAGCATAAATGCAGTCTCGCCAGACGTTGCTTTCGGATCTCAATGCTAGCTTGAAAAATAACAAAGTTAGCTCATGATCGACACTTTGTGGGTTGATGCCGAGTATCTTTTCGAGGGAGAAGTATGCTCCGACAAAAACATTGTCTACGACGCTAGGGGTTCTGGAGAGATTTATAGGTACCGTTTCAGCGATAGTTTCCATATTATCCTCACCATAGACCTCATGTGTAGCTAAAGGATTAATAGGACAATACCTATCTCCCATCATAGTCAAGGTGAATTCTCCGACTTCGATTCTGCTTAACTCTGGGAGGAAGTATGATCTGTGATGAATATCTTCCCAGGGCTTTTCCAGACTAGTCATTACTTCAATTATAGCTTCATCAGAGGGAAATACTAAGTCTAATGAATCGGTGTCAGCGAGAGAACCCTAAGCCCAAATAGGCTCTAGAAGTGGATCAAAATCCTGTGCAGGAGTTGGATCAGTGTTGGCTAAAGCTTGCTGGACTAAAGAGTACACTACTTCAGCTACGAACAAGGGCATGGACATGCCCGGGTGCCCTGTCCCATCCATTGTGGCCAATGGGGAAGGAAGTATCCACAGATCGTCGAAGTAAGTCATGCGGAATGACGAAACTTGAAAAATCTCAACCTTATGGTGATTGGATATAAACTTGATATCTCCTTGAGGGGGTAGGTAATCGAAGGTGCCCATCAAAGATGGGCACAAACCAACCCCTACGTTGACTACCCCTGGTTGAGGATTATCAATCATCGGGACCGTGGATGCCCCCAATGAAGGGTCAGGTCTGGAGAAAGACAATTGATCGATGGTCACGATCCGACCCTCATGTGGAAACAATAAGACCTGGAAAACTGTATCAACCACAACTTGCATGGAATAATTGCAACTCCTTCCTAACAAGAGGTTATAGTCTAGGTGTGCATCGACTACCTCTACCTCGACACACACGATCTTCCCTCCTAACTGCACAGGGAAAGAGGGAATGATACCATGTGGTCGGAACGAACGACCATCGAAAGTAGTGAGGAGAGTAGGTGATGGAGACAAAACGGGTTGGCCAACGACCTTCCAACATGCCAAGGACATAACGCATGTCAAGCCTCCCTCATCAACCATCGTGAAAAAGATATCCTGAGTACAAATTTTTGTGGGATAAGGCACTACTATATGAAATACTATGTGGTAAGGTAGACGAGGTTTTAGATCGGTTGTATCTAGCATTATTGTACCCGGATTACAAGTCTCGGTAGATCCTAAAGCGGTTAACAAGGCTTTCCTCTGGGAAGGGGAACTTTGGAGGACCTCCAAAGTGGACATCGCAGAAGGGGTTTGTGATAAATCTTCCACCATAGAATAGTTCTGGGCGGCCCTTGCGTTTGGGTTGTGAGAAGATTTTTTGAATGCACCTTTGGGAATGCATGTCATTGTTTCACCCAACGTCTTCTCAATTTGTAGAGGAAGAGATGGGAGTTTGGCTTATTTTCCTTTCTCAGAAGTACTTGGTTTACTATAGTCATGCACTCTAGTTGATATAAAAGCATCACCCTTCACCATACATACATTCACGTATGTGGGGTTGTTTGAATATGAAGAGGGTCCTTGGCTACCCCCTTTCATGCTTGCAGAGGCTTGGGTTAGATTTTTCCCATGATGAAATGGATTGGTTAACATAGAAGGTTGTTGTTGTGTCACAAACTTTTGGGCTTCTGCAAGCCAAGGACATATATGGGTTGGGTGGTCTTTCGCACATAAGTTGCATGGATACCTCACCTTCCATTTCTCAGTGTTGTCTCTGCCAGCATTATCAGTAGTTTTTTTATCCCCCTTATCCTTCTTTCATTGTTTTTTCTTTTCCTCAGGCTGCTGGGTGGCCTTTGGATTAGTCGATTGCACTATGTCTACATCTGACATTTTTGTAGGGGGAGCAACCAAAGCGGTAGTTTCACTAGCCGCTGTGTGTTGTATAGACAACTGTTGCAACTACTTCATCAATTGCTTAGCGAGATTTGTCTGTGTTGAACCAATAATACCATTGGCATGTGGTCCAGCTCTCTGTCTGGTGTTATCAAGTATTGAGTGTGGCGCATCTAGCAAGATCTCGTATAATAAACCAAACTGAGAATAGATTAGCTCAAGTTGTTGAGCTCTCATGATGGCATCTTATTTGGAAAATACTCTTGACGTCGCGACAGCTTTGGACAACTGTGGGACCAAAGACTTAAGGAACCACTTGAAAAGGAATGTTGGTGGGACTGGTACCTTAATTAAACTCTTTCGATGTCTCCATTCTCAGATGTGATCAGAGATATGGTCCGCTTTTGTTTGTGAGAAATTGGCCAGCAATTCGGTGCTAGCGTCGTATCTCACAAGTAACTGGAAATGGATTAGGAAAGCCATCGCCAGTTCACCGGAGGAAGAGTATCTTGAGCGATCGAGCTCAATGTACCATTCTACGTCACTCCCAATGAGATTACGTTGAAACAATCCCAACCGTACAGAGTCGTCTTTCAACAAGTTAGATGAGCACCAAAGATGGAAGGTAGTCACATGATCTCCTGGGTCTTCGTTAGGCTTGGATTCAAACTTTGTGATGTCTAAAGGAAACCTCATTGGCATAGGAGGCCAACGCGGATCATGATAGATACGGTCATTCAAAAACCTTGTCAAGTCTAGAAAATGTAAAGTTCCCAGGAAGGGTAGTTTGGGTTGTTTGTGATAACCTAGGAAAAAGGGGCCTGGAGTTTGACTGGCACCAGGTTGCCAGGAAAAGTTCGGTTGTTGGCCCATATTCTGGTAGAAACCATGGCCATGGCTAGTGTATGGATTTTGCGTGTGAGGAGACATCATTGGTTGATTTCCAAAATAGGACATAGATGGTTGGGCATGCATTACATTCAAAGGACTTTGGGAAAGGTTTCCCTAGGTCGGTCCCATGGGGATAGGCATAGTGTTTTGTCCCGAGTTCCATTGATTGTGAAAAGAATTACCCCAGATCAACATTCCTGACGAGGGAACTAATCCCTGCCAAGAATTCCAAGGCTCTGATGTGGAAGAAGTTCCCGGGTGTGCCCCTTGTGCAAGAATAATACCTTGCATAGCAATAGGTTGTCCGAAACCGGGGTTTCCCTCAGTTGGGAAAGTAGCTGATGAAAAGGTGTTGTTACCAAATGCACCGAAAAAAGAAAATAGTGTCAAACCTACCAACATATTATACGAAGGTGGTCCTTGACTCCCCGCTGCAAATAAAATATGGTGTGCAGGTGGCCCGGCGGATTGCTGATGAATGCCACCGAGTGAAGGGGATGAAGGAGGTATATGACCTCCCCCATAAAGGAAAGCATTAAAATGACAAGGAGTTCCCCCCATGTGTCCTTGTAGAGGAGCATTAGAGCTCCCTACCCCCAGACTTGAAGTCTGTGAAGTGGAGTAGGAAAGTACAGGACTTGTACCTGAACTAGGCATCCCGTATGAGAATGGAGGGCTTGTCGCACTTGGTGTGAAAGGGGTTGTGGCCACTACTAGAGATGGGATCGGACCACTATGTGATGTAGTGGTGGTCAAGACCATGGTGGCTCAGACTGGTGATGGTGGGTTAGGAGGTGGAAACTTTCCTATGGTGACAACCATAGTGGGAATTGAAGAATTCCCAGAAGGAGCAACAACATTTGTTTCCATTGCTACATGCAGCACTGTCTAGCACTCATAAGGATGAATCGGTATGATGGTGGGTGTCAAAACATTATTGGTTGGGGTTTCAACTGGACCAAGAGTTTTCACTCCAAGTTCTAAAAAGGTTGATTCCTCTGGATTTTGGTCGGGTATATTTTCTTGTGACTCGATCGCTTCAAAAGGCCCTTGTTGGTATAGCTTTTGCCTTAGTGGTGGTGGGGGTGGCTCTAGTGTAGCTGGTGGCAGGCCAAGAAGCCTTTGTGACTAGCAGAGCTTGTGATCCTCCAGTGTGTGAGAATATCAAAGACATTCTATGGTGTTCTAGTCATTCAAAAACAACACACACTAAAAAATTCCCTATAAGATAAGACAGACAAACACTAAATTAATTGGAAGAACAGTTACAACAACCAACACAAGAGCAACTTACCAGTGCAAGTGCAACTCGAAAATGGAAGCACCCTCTGGGTATACTCTACAAAGTGTGGCCCAATGTCTATCCTAGGTACTGTGGTATACCCCCACAGTCACTTTTGTATGTCCCTAAAAAAGATAGGCAACTAGGTTGCCAGCGCGCGAACAGTCACCAGGCGGGTACAATCAAAAGTCGGGTAGACCACAATGAGAAGGGTATCGATCCTGAAACCTATCAAGGGTATCGAGAGAAAGTGGTTCGAAGGATAACTAAGGACCTCAAACGGATTCGAGACCCACGAAGCTCTGTGGAAAATAAAATTGACGGAATCCCAAGACAAGCCCTCTATATGTGTTCTCCACTACGATTGGTCCAACTTTGGAGGGGTTGTCTCTGCTACCTTTTTGCACATGACCTCATGTTTATCTCCTATGTTAGAGGGGGGTCCTGGATAACTTTCATGATATTGGACTTGGACACTCGCTAACTCATACTCCAATGTTTGATTTTAATGGCCTTGAAGAGTTTTCTCTCCAATATAATCCAAGGCCCTAATCCTGAACTAGTTGGTTAACCCTACAAACATAAAAGTCTAACGAATTTTAGATTTAGCATTAATTTTACAGCTTTTCTTACGTCAAAGGGTATGAAAGTGAAACTAGTGATGTTTGAAAGATGAAAGTAAAAATGAACAAAAAGATGGAAACAAAAAAAACTTTCACTTCATGCAAGATTTCAACAACTTTTCAATTTTTTTTTTTTTTATTTTCTATGATTTTTTAAACAACGCACTCAAAGTAGGATTTCACTCGACTACGAGCTACTTACGATCTAATTAAACTATCAATAACTTATGAAAGAAAATACTTTTCCCTGGTTACTAATGCAAAACAACACATTTCAGCCAAACAAGAAAATGAAAGATTTTTATTTTTTTTATTTGAATGCTCAAAAAGAAAAAAGGAAAAATATCAACAAGTCAAAAACCAAGAAAAACTTCTAGCCTAATCGCAAATCGCAAAGAATTACTTCAAGAAATCACACACTAGCAACTTAAAAAAGGACTCTCACACTTGTCTAAAAACCCTAAAGAAAATTTTAAATGACAACTTTTAAATGAAAAAAGAAAGCTATGGCTAAGATCAACCCTAAGCTACTGACTGCTAGGATAGAGATTCAAAAGCCTGAGAGGTATAACTCTTGTCAAGGGAAAGGATGACTGCCTCACCCTAAAAAAAAACTATCCCGCACAAGCACACTACTGAAAATTCAACAACAAGTGTGTGCACGCGAGCTGTGTAGAGCCAGAGGGTGTGTACATGCATTCTGGCCTTATACAGGTCGTGTGTATCTCTAAAACTCTGAAACAAATAAAAACAAACAATCTTAACCAAGAAGAGACCACTGATATTTAGAACCAGGATCTCTTGAAGGCTTAGACACTTTCTTTAATAGAAGAAAAAAAGAAACAATGTAAGGAAAAAATTCGTAAAACAAACCAATATGAGATGAGACTGCAAACAACCAAGACTAGATAGAGTTCCATATAACCCGTGAGAATGACTGATTCTGACAAGGAAGAGGATGACTGCCTCAAATTTTTTTATGGAATCTACACGCTATTGTTACTTCTTTAGCTAGCGTTTACACGTAGGCTATAAGAAAGTAGGGTGCAAGTACACATGTACAGACCTTATGTAGGTTGCGTGTACCTCTATGGGTCTTGAAAAAATACAGTCAAGCAAATAACAGAGATAGCTAGTATGGAAGACCAGAATCTTTGTTAGCTCAAACTTTGCAGAAACTTTAAAAAATAGGAAAGAAAACCAGTCTTTTTAAAAATACCAAAAAATATTCCCAGGAACCCTAGAGAATTCCCTAGTATGGTCCCCAATTTTGTTGTGGTGGGAAATCCCCCTATGGACTAGCATTTAGGGTTATATTATGCATGCAGATAAGACTGAAATAATCCTACTTTCTACCATTGTCCCAGACCTAATCCCCATTTATTTTGAGCAAATACATGGTTAAATGAACATACCTTGTTCCGGGCATTCGATATCGATCCTTCTTCATGCTTGATCGCTTGTTAGCAACTATCCTCTCAAGACTGACCTGCGTACAAAACAAGAAACAAACTCTACATGCATTTGTTCTATAGATTAATGGGTTAGAGATTCAAACATATATTCTCTAAACTATGAAGAACTCATATAGTGGGACGGGAAAATCATTTCTTTATTATTAACTTTAATGATTCAACTTACAATGTTGAGACCGACCACTACTCCATGAACCTGATCCTGGGCTCCTCTTCCAATGTCCTCCAACTTCTTTTCTTTGTATCTCTCTTTGCACAAGGATGGCTAAAGGGTTGGGACAATGGGAATGTGTAATTGGGTAGAGTTTCTTTACTCTTATTCTCCTCCTCCAAATAGGACCCCTAACCCTTCTTTTATAGGCTAGAAGAAGCTAGGTATTTGGGTGAACCCTCGGCCATGCATGGCCAGAAGATTCAGTTAAATCACCCAAAGCTGTGTGTTCCATCGAAAACTATCATTTTTTCATGCTTCTGAAGGTCCACGTGGGTTGTAGTGGTCCAACTAGCGTGGACACTATAGATCCACACGGGTTGTAGTGGGTCAGCTAGAGTGGACTTTTAAAAATGGAGTTTTTAGAAGAGTTGTTCAGTAGTGTTTTGGCAAAGAAGGAATCTAAGATGTCCTGATGCTAGGTAAGCATGTATGGTGAAAATTAGGGTTATAACATCTTCTAATATTATTTTCTTTTGTCTTCCACTATCAACAATAAAATGCAGTGGAGTCCCCTTCACCCGCATTTGTGAATGGAAGAGTCGTTCCCCCTCCTCAAGATCTGCTTATGGTTGGATTGTTGTAGTTGTGACAGTAGAAGTGGGTTATGCATCAATGATTTGTCTCCTTTTATTATTTTTTGAATTAGGGTCCAAGTCAAGGTTCAACTCTTTGTCTTTGAGCTCGGCCACCAATGAATGTATTGAGCGACATTCATTAGTGTTGTGCCAAGGGTTGTTGTGGAACTCACACCACTTTCTAGTGTCTTTCTTAGACTTCCCGTTATCCTTATTTTCCTGCATCTGGTATTGGTTGTCTTGAGGTTGGCCTTCCTTTCTCTTTCCATGCTTCTCCCACTTACTCTGATTCTTGAATTTCTGTTCAATTTTGACTGCATATCGATAAGCAACTCCTAGTGAGGATATGTCCAAGAAATCCATCTTTGTTTGGATGTACCTATGTATACCACTGTGGTAATTCAAAATCAGGTGTCACTTGGAGTCTTTGATACCCAGCTTTGAGTGAAAGGTATGAAAGATGTTAGTGTACTTTGGCACCATCTGGTCTCTTTTCTGACGTAGAGTTGTCCATCTCATGTATTGGTCATCATAGTTTATGAAAGAGTAGAACTCCTCCTTTATGGAATCTACAAATCTCGCTCAAGTGGGTTCTCTCCAAAATAGTGTAGATTCATCCATGGTGTACTTCTCCCAGTAACCTTCCCACCAAGCTCTGACATGGGGAAGGTCTTTAAAGAGTGCGAAGGTGATATTTTAACTATCGATTTTTTTTTGGATAGAGTAATAACCTTCTACTAGATTCAACCATTTTTCTAGAGCATCTGCATCTATCTGACCTTCAAATAAGGGGATGTAAAAATTGAATTGTACCTTGAAGGGTGTTGCACTTGCAAAATGGTTGCCTATTGAGATGCCTCGGTTGCTTCCATCGGTAGTCTTCGAAGGATATTAGTGAAGTTGTCCATCATCTCATTTCTTTGTTGCACGAGGGCTTCCTCGAGAAATGTCTTGAAAGGATCTCCCTCTCTATCATCTCTCTTTTCTTATGCTATGGGACGTCGCTTGGGCTAGCAAGAGTGGTTGTCCTCAAGAGAAACTAGCTCGACACTCAAATATCTATACCCTGACCTTGTCGGGGACCTACTCTGAGAAATGATAAGGAGCATACTACTCTGATACCACTGATCCAGATTATTTTGAGAATGACATGAAAGAAGAAATATAACCGAGATATAACAATGAAATACAAAAAAATATAGAAGAGAAGACATAAATACAATGAAACCCAACTTCTATTACTGAATAAGATAGAAAAACATTGTAGAACACAAACTGGAAAAATGGGGTAGCTTATCTTTGAAAAGAAAGAGATGTTGGTTGCACTTCATTCACAAGAAGCTTTACATAACACTCCATTGCATGCTTAAAGGGCCTCCTTCACCTCAATTATATATGAGAGAGTGAGAGGAGAACAATTCCTATGATGCATGTGGGAAAAATTGGACTAAGTTTATAAAATTCCATAGGCATGTAAAATATTAGGACTTCCCAGGAGGTCACCCATCCCAATACTACTTTAGCCCAAGCACGCTTAACTATGGAGTTCTAATAGGATCCGATTCATTAACGGTATGTTGTAGGCATGTACATAAGACCATTACATGATGTTTGTAATTAACAAATGAATATGACATTACATTCCATTCCCCATCAAAAGGGTGAATGTCATGGTTTATCAAAACAACAGGCTCAAAATGTTGATTCAATGGAAAAATTGGATGGCCACCAAGATCCATCTGGATCAATAAATCTCATTTATAATTTTTTTTATGACATATTCCTTTGAATGAGAATATAGATTGGGTATTGGATAATTGAGAGTGATGTGAGGGGGGGGGGAGTGGCCATAGGAGCTTCCACCTTTAAGTGGTTGAACCTGTTCAGTAGAAAAAAATTTATTGGAGTTGTTTATTCTTTGAGAAAACCTCTCTCGATCCAATGGAGAAACAACATAGTCGATTCTAACTTCATTGTAGCTCCTTCAAATTAATGGAGGTTTTCTCCAGGATGATATGAATCCAATAAATTATTATCGAATACAAGAGGATATTATTCAGACTGTTACTTCAGAGGTGTGTGTGTGTGTGTGTGTGTGTGACTATTTAATCTCCTCTCATATGGATTTTGTTGGAGAAAATTCTATTTTCTACACACTAGTTCAGTGGGAGTTAATGTCAGGCTGCTAAATTAAAGATTTTAAATGACCTAAAACACTAAATTGCCAAACCAAGGTAAGTAAACTTCGAGCTACTACACTGTATGTGCGGGTAAGATCCTAATCCCTATCTGAAAACTATCTTTAAAAGAAAACACAAACTCACTCTTAAAAACTGAATCCTAATGACTATCCTGAAACTGATCATCTCCTATTTAATTCATCAACAGAAAACAGTCCCATGCCTAAGTGCAGATGATTCTATTTCTACTCTAATGCAATTTCACAAGAATATCTACCACTACCTTCAATCATCTATCAAAACCATTTCTATTTAAGCCATGACAGAAAAAGTATTTCCTACAATGCATTCAATCTACACATCGAAAATAAATCTAAATCTGTCTACAGGAAAACAAAGGAATATCCTACTT
>JASDQU011440005.1:21902-38941 GCA_032191745.1 Picea mariana | reverse complement strand
TCCGAATACATTAATCTACCTATGTGCGGGTTAGGACCTTAACAATTTACCCCTTATGCACATGAACAAGGTCATTGGGTATGTGTTTGGGAGGAAATAGTCATGTATAGGATTATAACATAGGAAAAAAGGATCAGATACAAGGTAACATAGGCCATTATATATGTCAAAATTGAGGCTCAACATTCCCCCATGCTTAAGTCATTGCATGTCCTCATGCAACAATGATCTTCAAAATTTCAAAATTGATGGTACTCTTCACTTGATCAAGCATTCCCTGAAGTTTCATCCTTCTTTAGCTCCTAATTTTAAACAATATAAACTTCTCGTCTTATGATTCACACTTCTTACCCATGGAAAAGTAGTTATGAGAGACAAGTGGAGTCATGGATAATATATTAGATCTATTAGTGATTTGACGTTAAGTCTTATCCAATCTGTTTTTGATCAAATTTAGGAGAAAGGGTTGGTTGTGACTCTAATATGATTATAGGATAGTGGCCAAGATTTTTCATAATGACTTTGGCTAATAGGCCCCCCTGGATAGATTACCTTTATAACAAAAGTGATATAAACATTGTTTAGATCTCATTTGAAGAGAGGAACACATAAAAGAATACATCCCAAGATGATTAACTCATTTCTTATCCAATTTTTTAGAGATGAAGCTCTTCTTGGTTAGGTAAGGTGAATTACACATACTAAGGGTCCCACTTCTCATGCAAACCTATTTAGTTTAAAGATAGAAGTCTAAAGTGGATACTTGAAGGTTCTTAAGAACATCGTCCGAGAGATATAAAGGTCATATCCTAGCCTTGATTTGATAGTGATTGTTTCAGAATGAGACCCAAGGGTTTTTGTTCAATTTTAAGTGTGCCACTTTATATTTTTCAACTCTCTTTACCCGGCATAGCCCCACTGCCAACAGGCCTGTTCAGTACCCTGGCAGGTTTACCTTAGTACCATACAAGCATGGCCCTGCTACCAGTAGGCCTGTTCAGTACCTCGACGGGTTTACTTGTATTTCCTGATACTTCCTTTTTATTATATTACTCAAAAGATTTAGAATTATGTATACTGTTCATTGACATTTTTAGAGTATAAGGAAGGCAGGTGGTACGAGAGTGTTTTAGATTTATTAGGCACATAATTAATTGTTTTCAATTATCCCAAGGGTGAGATCATCCACATTCTACTTAAATCTCATCTATTCAATGTATAATGGAACATCTTCAATAATGACTAAGAAGTCCCTCTAGTTAATCCTATTAGGGTTATCATAAAAGTTCATTGAGGTTTTGCAAGGTTCGTCCACCACATGAGGTTTTCATCAATACCTCCAAGAGAAACTTGTAAAGATAAACTTGGAAAAGAACTTGTTGAATCAACTAGTTTAGTATTATACATAATGGTGTCACCACTTTTCAATGGATATTTCAATTAGCAATCACTTTTTCAAAATGAGGATGTAATAAGACAAGTGCACCCATTATCATATCAAGCTAAATGTGGAAATATCTTCTTAAAGGATATCCAGGATGATTCATTTAGGGGTGAGTGTAGAAATGTAGGAGGAAGATGTACATGAGAGTAAAGAACAATTCAACACAAGACTTAAATGATCCTTGATAGAAAGAACATGAAGAGATTATCCCATACCTCTAATTACTTGAAGTGAAAATGATGTTAAGCACGGGACAAAGATCATATCACCTTGGCATCAGTACCAGATTGGTAACTGGTATCACAACATGTTTCTGCATTACCATAATAGATAGTATCGGAATAGGACAGTAACGTAACACGGCAGTACTGGAACATAGTAGAGGGCAGAAACAAAGTGACATGATGAATGATTTCCATACAAGATGTATATGAGGGCTTTCATAAATTCATGGTAGGGAGTATGCAATAATTGAGAGTAATCATATGTTTACTTCATAATTATTCTAATTCCTTAGTAAAACGAAAACAAACTGTTGAGTTTATATGTCCTATTGCTTGAAGAATTTAAATCGAGCAACAAAAATTGAATACATGATTAGAGATACCCTCACCTTATTACCAGTACAAGATCACTTGAGAACTGGATGGACATACGGTTGTGCTTCTGAAACTTTTGTAGGATGCACCTTGTTGAAGTATCTGGTGTTCTCTGGTGTTCTAGAAGAGGACCTGTGATCTGATTCAACTGAAAAACCATGTAGATGGAACAAATACCAACACTAGATGTAGGAACTCTGGGTTTGTATCAGACTAATGCAAAAGAATTTGATGACCAGGCTCCAAGCTCTGTGAGAAGGGGGTATTCTGTAATTCGATGACCATATGTTGATATTTTAGAAGCCTCCTCCTTTGGGACCAGGCTGATCACTGCTCCTGTTGGCACTTCCTTTTTATTACAAAATAATAATCCTAACTACTACTGTCTCAACAACCACTCCCCTATGCTTGAGGTTTTGCATGGCCTCATGCAAACAATGCGAGACACTAAAAAAAAATTTCTCAGAGGGGTGTGATCATCAGGATTTTCCATATAAAATCCATCTTCCATTTTCATCATGATTTCCACAGAATTCAAAATATTCAACGATTTTTCTCAAAATGAGTTGATGCTTCGACCTTTGAAGGCTCGGATTGTAGGAAAGATTGAAGACATTGAGAATCCTACTGATTTTTTGATTGAAAGTGCATCAATTCATCCTCAAAATATATTTTTCAAATGATTAATCCAAATCATCAATTGTCAAATTATAAGCGTGCATTAGGGAAGACTGTCTTGTATAACATATGTGGGAATTTGTAGTTGGCAAAGAGATCATTTGCATGTGAATGATATTTCAAATTGTGTGGTCTTCTTGAAAGTTGTAATATTCAAGTCAGATGCATTTTCAGAAATCAAATATACATGCATGTACCTTCAGATTCTCCAAAGATTTAGCTGTTGTCACATTTGAAAACCCAACAAAGTCATCAAGCTCTCCAAAATGAGCATGCACAGGTGCTTTTGTTGATGATGGAATTGCAATTTATGGAGAAGTAACACCATAGAATGCAACAACACTATCAAATTTTGGAAACAACACATTACTTGCAATAGATAAAGCACCACCCTTGCAAAAAAAAACTATTACTCCAACCATTTTCCTTCAGCCACTTCATGGATGCCGCAGTATATTTTAAAACTTGCCAATCAAGACCATCCATTAAAGAAGTAGAGGTTGTTGCATCAACAATAATGACAATTGAACCCATATGTAAAAAATGCCACATTTTGTTGCAATTGCTCTTGTTGTGTTAATATTGTCGCCAACAACCATTCTTCCTGTAATACCTGTCATTCTACAAACTTCAACAACTTCTTTGACACCAGGATGCACATGATCCATTATGCCAACAATGATAATGCA
Organism: Picea mariana; assembly: GCA_032191745.1. Classification (NCBI taxonomy): domain Eukaryota; kingdom Viridiplantae; phylum Streptophyta; class Pinopsida; order Pinales; family Pinaceae; genus Picea; species Picea mariana. The sequence goes on along the minus strand of JASDQU011440005.1, from coordinate 35,531 downwards.
TGTATAACCATTTATATGGATAGTTTGATTCTCTGAATCAAAATTATCTTCCAAGTCTATAAAATAAAGATAGAGAGTTCGAAAAGAAAATGCCCAAAGTAAACAAAATTTAAACCCACAACGACACCAGACTACTGCAATCACTCAAAATGATTCCTAAATATGATGATGAATCCAAAATGAAACAATGCACATGAGAATTAGAAAATTTCAAAGGCGTCTGATCCACCACTCTCGATATCCTTTCTTCTCAACCTCATCCTGTCCATTTCCATTTCGTTTGTGCAAAATTAAAAAAAAAAATTAAAAATTAACACCATCTGTTCACCAAGACTCTAATGTCCTCAAAAATCCCAGTTTCACATGGTATGATCCTTATCAATGGATGTCCAACCTCCAAGACCCTTCTCTCGTTACACTGAAGCTTTAATGGAAAACACCATAGAACTACAACAACAATTGCAGGTCGAGATGCAGTCCAAAATGCCTCTAGAGATCTCGACTCCCCCAAAGCATTGGGGTACCTAGTTATATTACTAGTGCATTCCTGAAGGAAAGGAATATCCAATTCTATGCAGGAGAGTGAAAATACAACCTGGTTTAGTCGCATCATTCCATTATTATCTTAGGAGTTGTTATAGGGAGGAAGTTTTTCTTGACTGGAATGAGATTGCAGAACAACTTGGTTATGTTCATGTGGGTATGTGTCGGAATTCAAGAATATCATCAGAGGTCTATTTGATGCATTAAGCTAATATGAGAGCTGGGCTGCAAAGGATACGAGAAAGGGAGTCTGGTGTGCAATAGTTTATGGAACATCATTGTGGTTTCTTTTACATTCTAACCAATGCCCCTAATCAATTGGCTTGATGTAGTGTTGGGAATATAGCCTCAAACAAATAGCAGAGTGTGGTCCAAGTGGCTGGAAATGCCACAATTGAGGATATGGATATGTTTGATAAGTACTTGGTGTTAGTTCTTCATAAGGGAGGAATTCCAGTAATTTGTCCATTACCTATGCCTCTACAACTTGAATTGAATGATGGAGTGCAGCTTGAAGACCTTACTCCATGGTTCCTACCAATGTCAGCTAACATGTGCACTGTAGTGCTTGGATCGAATCATGATTTAAGGTCTTCTATTTTCCATGGAGCGATATCGAAGAGATTGAGCAACAAATCCATCAATGATATTCAGAAGATCACTACAAATACATGTTGTTGATCCTCAACATACATTCATCAATTGATAAAACCAAATGAAACAAGTGAACAGTAATAGCAATCATTCAAAAGCAAACATTGAATGAAATTTCAACTTAAACTCCCCCACAATAACAACAAGGGTCATAACTTCCCCTGCACTCACATATCTTCTTGGAGCTCACTATCAAGACCATCTTCTCAAAATTCAGCATCCAATGATTGGGGTTCTGGAAATAGTGTATGGGATGTTGTGCAAGTGCTCTTACCATATCTCAAGATGATATCCAAAATCACATAGGCACACATAAAGGCATTTATCGAATAGTTCCAACATTTGAGAAACAACAATCTTGGCAACTATGTTTCCAATTCATGGTTGATGACAATATTACAAAAAAATGGATTTATGAGGTTGCAAGTGGGATCCCAAAATGTATGTATTGCTGCTGCAAATCAACAGACTGTAAATGCACTATATGATGTTCCAAAAGTATGTCAATTTCTCTAGGGTTTTCATTGTTATCTAAAAAATGGTTAGGACACTTGATACCATATATGCATACTGAACAATTTAACAAAAGGGACACATGTGGGGTTATAAGTTGGTATTGGTGGGATTACGAAAAGAAGAGGCAATGACAAGTGGTAGAATAACAAGCTTGAAATGTTGTCGTTATGATAATTTTCCTTCATTTTCAATAAATCAGAAGGATTAGAAAAATGCTTACCTCAAGTCACCCTTGGAGTTGATACTTACATATCTAAATTCTAAGTTATTTTTGTAGGAACTTGTGCTTTGAAGACCATCCGAAAAATCTGAGTGTGCATGACCAGATTTGAAGAATGCATCCGGGCTGCTAGAACACTATTGTTATATTGCTTGTATGCAGTCCCGGTACCAAACAAAATCATGTCACTGCCTTTGAGATGTTTGTTATCAAGCAACCTGCTATAAGAACAAGTATTGGGCATGGGAACAATGACCTCCTTTCCAACAAGCTTCCTTGTCAATTGTCTTATTCAGAAAACATAAAAGAACTGTTGCACTGTATTTTAAACTGAACCACTAACTATATGTAGCTATTTATTCATTGTCCTACCCTACTTGAGAAAAGAGAAAGCCTATTTTCAAGTATAGGAAAATTTACAATGAAGCCATGTGCATAACAGGGTTAGAAATATATCCATACTCGGGTTTAAAAGATAAATTTTAATGCATACTGGAGTATGAAGGACCAGTTTCTTTAATGATGAGATCAAACAATAATGAAAATTAACAGAGTAGTGTGACCTGACAACTAATTGGAACCATATTTCAATAGTATCAAGATATTATTGTTTCCCTTCTTTGTTTAGGTCACACAACATGTCCTCCTTTTCCATTCCACGTAGATCATTTTCTTCAGTATGATTGGTCTTTGAGGTACATACGGGATCTGCTAAGAGGCATGCTAAGAAATCCTCAATATCAGGTTCTAATGGTTTCTCTCTGTTGCATTCTATCCATGATTCTTGAGTCTCCTCAACAAATTGACAATAAGAATCCGAAGGGACTTCTAAATATTCTTGTGGAGAGACAACTAAATTCTTGGCTACTATCAAGATATGCTCTTCCTGAGAGGAAAATATCCCAGCTGCTGCTAGAATGCAAGAAAGTTCTTGGAGGAACATTCTTCAATCTCTTGATCATCCTTGAATTACTTTGGTTGGTTGATGATCCCTATATTGCAACACAAATTAGTACTCAGGGGGTTCTTACAACACCCCAAACATTATTTATTATTAAAGATCTAAATTTTAAAACTATTTGCAAAAACAAAGCACACCAAACTTGAACTCCTTATATTACTGGGACCCTGCTATCACCGGGTTATTTGTTCACACAAGTTAGCCCATCATGAAAACAAAATTTTGCATAAAAGAAGGAAAGACACACTTGCATCAAAATAAGAGAGGACAACCTAACTTTGGAGCAACCCCACCAAAGTGGATGCGTGGGGTCTTCCCACATGTCTTACCATATTCTCTCCACCCTTAGGTCATCCATAAAACCAATCCAAAATCATTAAATTCAAATGCTACCTATTACCGTTTACAACTCCCCAGCAATGACGCCAAAATGTTGGTGTATAAATATGTTCAATATATATCTTACACTCATTTAAATGTCAATCCGGGATTCGTAATCAAAAGAGTTGTTACACTATATGTGCCGAGAACAGGTAACCTACCTAAGTCTGTTGCATATAGGAAATAATTAATAACATAAAAACTTTGTTTCTAAGATTTCTAAATACTTCAAACACCCTTGAACTTATAAGAAGAAAACTGATAATGAAACTTCTTCACACAAACAACCAATCAAAAAGATTATATCCTAGAGAAACAAGTCTATTCATTCCAAGCTCATGAATTAAAGAGATGAATTTGAGAAGCTTGTCTCATGTAGCAATCAAAACAATAAATAGAAATCAACTCCAATCACTCTTGAAATCAAAATCAACTCCATCTTTGTTCAATCCAAACAAATCAGTATAAGGAACAGTCAGCATAACTGAGAGACTTCATTATGGAGCATGAAGATGAGATATAAAGTCTTTTGGTTCCTGTACATACTGAAAATACTGCAAACATAAACTCAAAATATCATTTGTTTAACAATCCCATATTTCAAACAATTAAATGGAAACCTGCAATATTAGAAACTAAAAATACATATTCGATCTAGTATCTAATTGTTCATACCAATTCAGAAACAAATAACTTAATGTTGAACTCTTTGAAATGGATTAAAAATCATTAACAACAAACTACTGTAAAACACTCACACAAATAGAATTACATTCACAGAATAATTACAAATGAGCTTACCTTGGTTGTATTGGTGGGCCCTTTTCGTGCCAACAAGGAAGATCAAAGAAACTTACAGAATAGAGAACTTTACAGAACACATGTCATTGATAAATTTAACTTCATATTAATTCTTCAGCAAGTATGTTTACAAAAGGAGGTTGTTCAGAAATCCAATTTGCAACATAACAATCTCTCTCCCCTTCCAGTACTCCTTCCTTCACATTTATACAAGGAATTTCAATGGGAATAGATCAAAACAAATTCCCCAACTCAGAATTCGTTCAAACTGTTTATGCACAAAATCTGGGTTTTTCACCAGATATTACAAATTTAGGTTAAAGATCCTTCGCTATCTCTATATACGTTGTGAATTTGTAGAAACGATTTATGGGTTTTGTAGCTGGATATATTTTATAAACACCCATTGGATGGTTTTGTAATATATTCCTCCATCGGCACAATAATCAAGGTGCAATATGGAAATTTAGAAATATTTGATGATTTTAGGCTGAATCGTTCCCCCTTAGATGGAGGTCCACACGTGCGATATGGGTGAGTTCTGACTCACCTTTCTGAATGAAAACACGTCTCTGGAAAAAACCCATGTCCCCACATTTTGAGATCTATCGTCATTGGCTCAGAAATTGAGGTGAAAATCGATTACCGAAATGTTGGTACCAAAATCCTGTAGGTAGTTGTTTAGTACTGGAATACACACAGTCATAATATTGAGTACCGGATTATGCACATGGGAAGTACCGGAATAGCACAGAGTGTGCTAGTACCAGATCAAAACTTCCTAAGAGTCAAACAATTAGGATCATGAAAAATCTAAACATTTAATCAAATTAACTCAAGAAAAACTAAACAAATCATGCCTTAATCATAATGTACCCCTTATGCACATGAACAAGGTCATTGGGTATGTGTTTTGGAGGAAATAGTCAAGTATAGGATTATAAAATAGGCAAAAAGGATCAAATACAAGGTAACATAGGCCATTATATATGTCAAAATTGAGACTCAATAGCTACCATGATCCTAGTGCGCAGTACTAGAAAGGCTGGGGATCATTTAAAATAAAGAGAGGATTAACCCTCTGTTATAGTTGCAGAAGACTAGGACATATTGCTAAGGAATGCCCTAGGAAAAGACCTAGTTGTCTATGTTGTAAAGCTATGGACCATGAAGTGTTGGATTTTCCTAGAATTATTACTAAGCTAGGAGAAATGAATGTGAATAAAGAAAACCCTAAGGTAGATCCAAAAATGGAAGAATCCCAGGAAGAATCAGAGAAAGTATAGTTGCAAATAAACAAAACCATTAATCACCATCGACATGTCAAACTATCAGAGGTATTCAAGAAAAATTAATGCATTGAAGTAAGAATAGGATACTTCGACATTGACCATGTTCTGGATGAAGAAACACGGGTGAATATCATGACAGAAAGAACTTGGGAAGCCATAGGGAAGCTTGCTATGATCCCTTCATTAGGAGGAATAGGAATATTCAAAGGAAATCTGATAAACCTATGTGAGAAGCTCGCCCCCATACCTATGCACATTAATGGAACTTCGATAGAAGAAGATTTCGAGATTATNCCATATTACTAGGAAAACCTTGGATTGATAGAGATCAAGGAAGATGAAAGGAAGAAGAAGAAGTTTTGGAACAGAAGAAACAAGAGTTAAAATAATTCATGACTAGAAGGATCGCACCCCTAATTGCAGAACATGAGAACAGATCGAAGCTATTTAACACTAGAGGTCTAGATGTCGAAGCTGCAAGAACATTAGAGGACTCATAGAATACTGAAGTACTTATCCCAGAAAAAGAAGAAGTATCACCCTTGAATCTTAGGAAAGAATTTCAACAATGCAAAGTAACTATGTTAAGAGAAGATAAGAAATAGAATGGAAAAATACATACTGAGATGAAGCTCACTAGAAAGAAGGCTAGAAAGATAAGTAAGAAGAGGGATAAGATTGAAAATTTATAGAAAGTTCCAGAGGGAACCTCACAGAAGGAAAATTTTCAAAATTGGAGCTTCGTCAGGATATTAGAACAATGACACATGACACCTCACCATGATGAAGAAATATAGTCGTTGGGGAACGTTATAACCATTAGATCAATGCTATGAATGGATAAAAATCCATTTATGGCCAGCCATCTTGCCATCCAACTGTTGATACCATGCCATAATGGACAAAACCGAGTTAATGAATATATCATACCCATTGCAAGCGACCCGTTGTCGAGTTACCTATTTATCCCACCGTGCCACGCACTGAGAACACTTTTTCTAATTGAGAATTTGATCCCACATACTATGTTGAGTTTATACCATGATCATCATTGTTCTACTCTCTCTCTCGTTACTGTGTCTAAGCTACCCCCCCACACCTGAGATTGTTAACCCCGAGCATGTATGTCATACGAGTTGAGTGTTGCAGAAAGAGTTATTAAATAATTTTTTATCGACCTGATGACTAAAAGAGTCATGTCAATGTCTACAGGTATACAAGTATCATCCACGAGAGGACTGCTAGCTTCCCCATCCACTTCTCAAGCTGGACCATCCCGACCATTAGATGAGAAGCGAACTAAGCATAGGGATGATCCCGCGAATGCTAAGTTGATTCCAAGCATATTACCTACCTATACACCACCTCTGAGAGGTGTTGTAAATCGCAAAAGCATACCTAGATATTTCAAGTACGCCTTGGTCACTGTGTACCTCTCGAAGGGGATACACATGGTACGAGCAGACCAATATAAGATTGCAATGTTGAAGTTTAGTGACTTCAACCTGGGAGATCGCAAAGTCTACAACATGTTAGCCTTGCACAAGTACCTGGCCAGAACAAAATTCAAAGATTGTCCCTCAATCATTGACCCACAACCTCTCAAAATCCACCCATCTGAACGCTATGAAGATTCTGCATTTCCGAAGACACCAGGAGGTGAATGCATGTGTAAAATTGTTGTTGTCTTGTTACCATGGAGGTTATCTATGGTTAAATCATCACTGGATTCGACGTTGATAAATCGGATCACCGGGCTTAGCATGCAAGGACCCAATCCACAAGATTTCTATCCTGGAAAAGCCATAGACCGCACTCTCACCCAAAGGATCAAAGACACTTATGGAAATGTTGAGAAATGAACGCGAGGCTACAAGGTAGCTTCTATATAAAGTGATGTAGTGAACCTCACCTATCATATGATTGCAGGGAAGTTAGTATGCAAGAACAGACCCACCCAAGTGACTAGATTTTTAGTCGACCTTGCAGGGAAGTGCACGGGGGGTCTACAAATGAATTGGGCAAAGTACATGGTAAACCAATTAGAACTTGACTGCAAATAAGCGTAAGATCAAGGGTACGAATTCCACTTTAGCTAGCTATTGATCCTAATCACTTTCATTGTCTGGGAGATGCTGGAAAGTGCAACCTTCCTGGACATCGAGCCCTTTGAACCATTGGTTGCGAAGTTCAACACACTGTGGTATTCAAGTGACATGAATAAAAAGTGGTAGTCCAATTATGTATTTCATTCATACTACAACGAGTTGAAGATAGTTATACAGTCCGAGCCTCGCACGACACCGAATACTTTACACAGGTTTAGGTTGTTGATGAAGTTCAACACAGACCACCATTTCATTTACATCACAGCTCACGCTGATGAGCACAAGAAAAAAATTCAGTCCCACTACAAGCTAACAGAGGAGGACTTGGAGGAGATCACAAAGGATTGGTCAGCAGACCTCCTCATTCTAGCAGACTCTACGGAGATATCCGACATAGACATTCCAAAAACTACGCAGGATACACCCGGACCTAGCAGGATGAAGAAAACTGAAGAGGTTCAGGATTTAGACAGTGCATCTGTGAAGACTGCTTCTATCTCACCAGAGCAAGCAGGTGATGGCAGAGAGATATATGGCGCAAAAGTTGAAAAAAATAAAGGTGAGGTTACACTGCCTAGAGATGAGGAGGACCCCTCAAAGAAAAGGAAGGTTCCCCCCCCCCGAAGCCTTCCTCCCAGAAGAAATCAAAAGCTTCTATGAAAAAAATGCAAACTATCCTCACCCTGAATGATGCTTCGTTAGAGATAGAAGAAAAACAAGAGGCTAAGCAAGAAGCAATGTACAATAGAATCAAAATTGAGCTCCAAGGAGTGCAACAAGCACTACAATCTAGCTGTGAAATCCCCACTGTTCCTTTGTCGGCAAGAACACCATAACTGGGAGATGATCCACCTCAACTTCACCGAATTTCTAAGACAGTCGAAGCTTGCCTTTGACGAGCGCAAGAAGAAACACTGCAAGCCACCCAGGCTTTGACACAAGTACAATGAGTCCTTGTAGAGAAACATAGTATTGCATAACAGGAGAAGCTTGATCTCAAGGCAATGTTCGACGAAGAAAAAGCCAAACTACAGAAATACAAGGAACAGTTGCTCATGGAGAATCTCAAAGTAAAAGAAATAGTCAACAAAGTGCTTCACTCTATGACTTTCGTAGAAGTAAAGGAAGAGGATCAAGTCGCAAAGAAAGTAGTACAACTTGAACAAGTGATCTAGCAGCTACAACAACACATAGAATATTTGGAGTTATGCGTAGTGCCTAAGACCCCTCAAGATGTAAGAGACCAAAGGGAAGCAAATGCCAGGAGCGTAGTTGAGAGACTAAAGGCTCTTTCCAGGGAGTGCAAGCAGTTGAGTAACCACAATGCCCAAATGTATGAGAAGCTCGCTGAGAATCCAGAATTACAGGCACTAGAGTCACAGCTCCAGGAAGCAAAGTAGCACACAGAGATACTACAAGCGCAGCTGAAGGCCATGTCAGTTGTAGAAAGAATGAAGCGGTCTCAAGAACAACGAAACATCCAACAAAAGATCCATATGATTCAAAGAAAAATGATGGAAGTAACTCAACGACTCCAACTTTTGCAATATAAGGCCTATCAGTTGTTCACAGAAGTTGAGAGATGAGGAGCAGAGCTAGAACATGTTGTTAATGCAGCAAAACAGCGCCTAGAAGGGCCAGTGAATGACGTTGTAATCTAGGAGTTTGTCGAGAAAGAGGTCATAGCACAATAGCAGGTCAAAGTAGCTCGAGGCATTCGAGGTAGAACTAGTCAGACCAGAGTGACTCAAGACGAGTCATAGGTGAGTGTTAAGGGCCTGTTGGCCCTTGAATAGGTTTTGTTGATATCTGGTCAAGTTTGACCTGTTTTTGGACTTTGACAGCCTATCGAAGGAGGAGCACAAAATGAAGTAGATATCACAGGATCTCAGCCCCTCTTTGGGTCCTTTTTGGGATGTGGGAACATGTAACGGGAATGCGATGTTGGCCCATGGGTTTACCCATGTTTAGGACTATTTTGTAATATATAAATAGATGCTTAGGCTAGATAGAAGTAGTGGTGCATCTATGTGATGTTAGTATGTAAGTAGGATAAGTGCCAAGAGCTGGATCTGTGTGATAAAAAACTGTAAGGCTTTGTCTATACTATGTGGAACTTGCAAAGTTAAGTGCAAGTCATTGTAGCAAGATTGTGGAAGGCTTAGTGCTGGAACACAAGGAAGAAGGATCTAGCGAGCTACGCATATCTTTTGTTCTGTGCAGAGTAAGGTTTTTGAGGCTCTGTTCTTGTAACTGATTGACTGAAGAAAATAAAGAAGAAGAGTTGGTGGAAATACCCCCAGGGTGGGGGTGAGCTAAGTAAATACTGTGTTGTTATGCTTTGTGCTATGAATGTTAGATCTGACTTATATGAATGTGCTTACTGCTTTCTTTTGCTATATTTGATCCATCTGTTTGTGCTAAGTGCTTAATTACATTAGATCAATGCGAATGATGTGATGCTCCATTCTATCTACGCAATAGTTATTGGTTGAATATTGATGAACTATTGATGCTAAGTGCTCTGTCAAGTATTATAATCACAGATCTATTTCCCAGCTAAGGTTGCAAACACTTGAGTCCTGCAACCACCCCTGCCTCTACCTTGAGTGAGACTTCATCTTCTTCGAAAGTGTTGCTAAAAGGGTCGGTAGTTAGGGTTTTGTTGGTGTGTTGTTGTAGCGTTAAACCCTAGCTCTTCTCCTATGCCAACAACGCTCTTGGATCTGAACCATGGGTCTACCCCTGTGCCAACAAATGTTTTCGTTGTTGGGACATGAATCTTCTTGAGGGAATGTCAAGGTGGTTTCCATCGAAAAAATATATTCATAAGTGGATAGAGGATCGAGAAAAAGACTTTGGTGAAGCCCAGAACAAGAACCCTAATATTAGTATAGAGGATTGGTTAGGAATATATATATTTATTGATATACACGAGATTTTCTTTAGAGGAGTTCATCAGGAGTTATACGAGTGGCTAGATAGGTTAGCAAACACCCAATTTGAGATCAGATCTAGAACCCCTATGGTTTGGACGTCATTTCTCATCAAGAAGTTCAAGAGAGTTGATAACTCTGTGTCAAGAGTAGTAGATCACTGGTTCGATAGTACCATTGGAGGCTATATCACCAAGTTTGATGTTGAAAGAGTAGAGTCATATAGTCAAGCCGAGAGGCATTTCTTTATGGGACCTAAGGGAAAAGTTTTACAATTTCTGAGTTTAAGGATCAAGATGCTATTGCATGATAAGAAAATATTCAAGATACAATAGTTGGTCGGATTGGAAAAGGATAATGTTCAAGAACTCATACAACGAAAACGACACAGAGGATGGACATACGCGCAGTGGGAGAGTGTTCAGATAAGTCCCTCTTGTGAACCTGTTTAAGAAGAACTACAAGGATGAGGGTTTCTATAGTGGAGAAGAGACAGATCTGACAGACGAAGAGCATTCAGAATCTGCTAGGGCAGAGGAAGGGAAAGCATAAGAATCTCGACGGGAAGAGCTAGAAACTTCAGGAATTACGCCAACTATTGAAGTACTGTTATTCCTCCTATTGTTTCAACAACCTTGAGCAATCAAAGTAATCATAGTCACCAAAGTTCTCTAAGCACTGTCACTAGAAGTCCACCACATATTTAATCAGGAAACCTAGGAAGACCTATGGTAGATGAGATGAGGCTACCCACCTTCATAGGAGATGGATCTGAAGATCCTGATCAACACTGGTTTTTATGTGAATTTGTATGGAGTATTAAAAATATCACTGAAGAATTTGTTAAATGATATCAACTCAGTACTACCCTAAGAGATCGCGCACTGAGTTGGTACATAAAATTTGTCCAAGGAACTTCACCGAAACCGTTGAATGTCATTAAGATTGCACTAATTGTTGAATTCAAGAAGCCTAAGTCAGAGTCATAGTGCATTACAGAGATAAAATAAATCAAGCAGAGAATAGTTGAACCTATGTGGGAGTTTGATAAGAGATTTAAGACCTTGACAGGCCATTTGAGTTTCCAAATCCCAGATGAACAGAACAAGGAATGGTTCATTGTTTCCCTCTTACTGCACATCAGAGTTCCTCTGATGAAACAAAATATTTATTCATAGGCAGATGTGTTGGACATTGCCATGAAGTTAGATTCAACCCCTATGGGAGAATCCAGCTCAAGTATGAGTCAAATCTTGAGTTAGCTAACTAGTTTATCTCTACAGGTCTAAGATATGAAGAAAGACAAGGGAAAATATAAAAGAGAAGACATCTGGTGTATTAGATGCAAATCAGAAGGCCATGGCAAGAAACACTATCCCTTATTTCATGAATACTTGGCCTCTGGAACTCCGATCCCTTTGAAGCAAGTTCCCCTACCCTGGTGTGAGGTATGTAGAAATAGCCATCGCCCTGGTGAATGTTACTATCTACAAAAATATGTCCAAACACCCACAAATTTGTATTGCACGTTCTGTAAGTCGGTAGGACATGATGACAGGGATTGTAGGGATTACAACCTCATTCATGAAAGTTTGAGGGATATATACCAAATTCAAGGTGAAGTACAAAAAGAAAGAAACACTACGCAATATAATTCTCCAGGAAGAGGAAATTTCAACCCTCACGGTGGATTCAGAGGAAGAGGAAGAGGAGAAGGTATGGGATGACGTAGGGATCAAATCATTTGTTATAATTGCACATAGCTAGGAAACTTAAAAAGGGACTATCAGAACCCTTGTACCACTTGCAGCTACTTCAACTCATTCAAACATGTTATCGAAGATTGTCCTGTGTTGCTAGCCAAACTTTAGGAGAGACGAGGACCTCAGCAGAACCCATAAGTGCAAATGATATATGTTGAACCTCACAGAGAGGACCCTAGAGTCATTGTTATCACTAGAGGAGGCATTGTTACAGAAAAAGAAAGAGTGACCCAAGGAAAGACTACAAAAGAAACAAGAGGCAGGAAAGCTACAGAGAAGACAAAAGTTTTTTATGCAAAGAAAGAAAAACAAATATTTAAGGAGGCAAGAAAAGAATTCGGGAGAGACCAAAGTTCTTCATCGAAGACATGACTAGAAGTAAGAGAATGTGGAATGCCTTTGGAATTCTACTAGTCTTATCTGGTAGGATAAGGAAAAGAGGTAATAAATCTCATGGAATTATTATATACTTGTATTAAGTTGATTCAAGATGAAAGCACTGTACAAGAGATACAAAATTTAATCAGACAGTACGAGATAGGAATGATAGATCTCTTGATTAATAGGGAAGTACACCAAGTCTCTAAAAATAGAAGGAAAAATAAGGAACTACACCTGAATTCTTAAATTGGAGAGTATGATATAGAATATGTAGTCCTCAACTTAGGGTCGAAGATCAGTGTCATGACGAAGCAGACCTGGGCACTGATGGGAAAAACTAAGTTGATATACTCCCCTATTAGGCTTAGGAATTGATTGGGATTTCAATAATTCCACTGTGGTTGATTTGAAGAAAAGAAGAATGAAATTTGAATGATATGGCCTTAGGGTCATTGTACCTTTGGACCCCGATGAAGGTCAAAGATACACAGAACCCATCAGGAAAGAAGACCGTGCATATAAACTAGAAAACATATACAAATTAACAGCTAGACAATAGATTGGGAAGTTATGACACAGAACTTTGTAACTACCTTTTTATTTGAAATCCAATATCCTACAGTGGATCAAGAGTTACATATTGTAAGACAAAAATTATTTGAGGAGGCACCTAGCCTCCCTTTGGAACAAGAAGAGGACAAATCGACTGTGACTCTCCAGAAATTGCAAGGTTGTTACAATATCAATGTTGACGAAGGCAATGATCCTAGGAAGGTGAACATCACCGAAGCAGAAGGCCAAAGAGACATAAAAGGACCAGAATTTGAAATACCTTTCATGGACAACCGATAAAGATCAAGAAAGTCAACATTGGAACAAGAAAACACCAAAGCTTGCAAATGTTGGAGATTATTGGGATGTTGCCACTATTGACAAGATCACAGAGTTACTGCATGAATATCAGGACTTGTTTCCAACCAATTTCACTAATATGAAGGGCATTAAAGGGCCCATGGGAGAGATGAGGATCCCTTTGAAACCAGATGCAAGGCCAACAAACAGAGAACCTATAG
>JASDQU011440004.1:18886-30152 GCA_032191745.1 Picea mariana | reverse complement strand
GAGTGCCAACTTGTGTGAAGTATAGGGCCAGAGAAAAAGGCCTCAAAGTGAGTATGAAATGTTGATCTTAAAGGGGTCAGGTGGCAGTCGATCCAAGCCTTCGGGTAAATGAGCTTCGAGACATTTGAAATGAGAAATGCTTAGAAGTCCCGAAGACCCAAAGAGACGAAGCTGCAAAAGCGTCGAATTTGTTGAAGCTGCTGAAGTGGCTGAAGGCCCGAAGTCCCAAAGGATCGAAATAGATTTGAGTTGTTGATCGACGATCATCAGATCTATCACTCTGGGAGTTTTACTTCAGGAGTTTTAAAATGAGAAACATTGCAAAGTCCCGAAGGGTCGAAGCCCGAAGTGGCCGAAGTGTCGAAGCGCCCAAAGAGAATCTGAGCCATCAATCAATAGGAGCCATGCGTCCCTAGATCCTTCGCTCCAGATAAAAGAAACAGAAGACAAATGGAGTTTGAGAATTGAAATTCCCAAAGGCCGATCCGTGAAGAAAATCTCGACGTTGTTTTGAAGGGGAAGATTCGATCCGTCAATCTAAAAAGCACCAGAGATGAGTTGTTGATCAGAGGGCCTAATATTTGATCGCAAGATCAACGATCACGCCAAATTGTGGGGTTGGAAGGTGTGCACGTTTTAAAATCTCAGGGGTGGCCCACAATTAGAATTGTGGTTTTTAGAAAGGGACGCGTGGCAGTTCATGGTGAATTGCAGGGACATAAGTAGTTTGATTTCAGATTACCCTTGGTAGCGCCCACAATCACGCAATTACGTAGGCTCATGGCACTAGGTCACATTGACGATGGAGCGATGGAGAGGAGCTGTGCCAAAGGCCGAAAGCACCCGTATTTGGTCACAAAAGAATATCTGCTTGGCCTCGAGGCGTCGGGATTGATTCGAAGAAGTCATGGGCACTGCTTGGAACATTCATGGGTGTTAGGCCTCGTCTTGATCCCGATGAAGGTAGTTAATGGAAATGGGGGCGGTGGTTGAGACCTCATATCACTCCATAAATGGAATGCATGAAGAGAAGGGTCATGGGGGCCGATTGTCAGTCCAAGGCTCCCTGGTGGACGAATTTTCTCGCAGAGCCCGCACTGAGCCGGGCTCACGTCTGACGTAAGAAGGGATGCATAGTCTGATAGAGCAGGCACCGACTGAAAACTTTGAATGCAATGGTCCGATCACACTCCTGGTGGTTGCAATAGTTTTGAGTATAAGTAGTTAGTTCTGATATTTTGTTAAAGGTCGAGTGGTTGATCTAGGCTCCCTGCTATTGTAATATTTTTATGAAGAACAATGGTTCTTTGGTTATGTATTGGTTTTTGAGCCATCTTGGTTAATCTAAGTCAGATTTCTTGCTCCATATTATTTGCCTCTGACACTGAGAGAGTTCATGATTGACTGATTCACATGGATTGTTATGACTGTATTATGATGAATATTAGATTATAGTGAGCTGTTACAATTTCTTTCAGTTTCTTTGAGATTTGAATTCAAGAGGATATTACGTTTAATTTTTTCCTCCTTAGGCTGCTGGAAGACTTGATGTCCACATCAGACCTCTACACTCTCCTCACCAAAGTCTTTCCTCTATTCACCCTTACTCCAACTTACTGACTGAAGTTGATTCCAGACCTCAATTGCTTATGCATACCAGTCCATATTTCTGCGTTAGAACGTTATTTACATCGAGTCTTCTCCATTTGGCCTCTTAAAACTCATTTACATTTACTGTATAAACTGATGGGTACTGGGCTTACCTTCTATGCAATCTGAGGGTGAATTCTAGTGCTAACATTTCTGGCGTCGTTGTCAGGGAATGAATTGAAGACATTTCCTTGGGATAGAATGACAAAGAATCTCTGATTCTGAAGGTGCATTAGATATCAGTACCATTGAAGATTACAACTTGCACTTGGTGAATCCATTGTTTCGACTCCACTATTTCAATTGTGGCTCCAAAGGGCAGACACATGAGGTCTACTCCACAACTACCTTTGGCTACACCTAAAGCTGACCCAGAGAGGATTATTAAGAAATGAAATCTTTCTCAAGAAGGCTTTTTGCTATTATCCCAGATTGAAAATCTCCCTGGGAAGAACGACATTGCAGAGAGCCAGTTTTAGATGGTCAACTAAAGATGGAGACATAATTCTGACTGATTATCTTTCACCATGGAGAATCCACTGTGCAGAATCTATTGGTGACTCCAATGAAGGGAGACAAATCAAAAGGCTATGGAGGCTATCCTGGCCAATAGATTTTCCCCCTTCAATTTCTCAACCATCACTGGTTATCCACATCCAATGCCGGCTATAAATGAATGGGATGATTATCTTCCGATATTTAGAGGAAGCAAGCATGACCATCCCGGTGAGCACTTATTAAAATTTCATATATGCATGCTTGAACATGGCTTCTTTCACGAGGATGTCTTGATCAATATGTTCAAATTTTATTTAGAGGAAGATTCTCATGAATCGTGTCAATATCTCCCTGCTTCTAGTATCCATTCTTTGAAGGATTTTCACGATGCTTTTAATTCATATTATGAGAAGATTTACCTTTCTCATATTATTTTGGATGACTGTTGTAAGAAGTTTGCATTCCAGATCCAACAGATGATAGAGTCTTCCTTGTGTGATGAGTCTGGTGAATATATGATTGAAAGAGAAAGTGAGGATAGAAGCGTGTATTTTGAAAATGTGGATGAAATTTTTTCTCTTTCTATTTCCCGAGAAGAAGACCTTCCAGATATGAGTGTTGATAGTGTTGATGATTGCATATCCATAGATGTATCATATTCTGCCCCTGATGCACCTGATGTCTCAGTTGTAAAAAAACAGGTAGTTGTGGAGGTAGATTCTTCTCTTTTCCTTCATGAGGTTTCCCATGATGTATTTTCACCTAGGATTGAAGAGAAGAATCAAGAAGTCTCTCATTTTTCTTTGCAATATAAAAGAGTTATGTGCTCACCCATCTTTGATAAGTACTTAGATGAGGAAGAGCGGATCCCTACCTTACATTTTGTTGACTTGGGGAGCAACCAACCTATGTATGACAACTATGAATCGGATTTCAATGTGGATATGAAGGATTTCCAAGACCATACTATAGAGACTTTTCCTTTATTTAGTGAGGAAAAAAATTGGGTGGAAATCAGCCATCTAGGGCCTGCAAAAGACATTGAGCAACATGTTAGGGAGAAGCACCCATTCATTGATATACATGAAGAGATTTCTTGCCTTCAACTGGCTGACGTTATCAGAGAAGATAAAGAGGAAGTGGATAAGCAACTTGCATCAACCTTTCACTCACCTGTGCTTGCCATAGAAATTCAGCTGGATGTGAGAAACTGTAAGACATAGCATGTTTTTTGTTACCAACCCAGTAAGTTTCATCCCCTATTTTATGACCTTGTAGGGGAGTACATGGAGTTGATTTTTTTTCCAGGTATTGAAGACTCCAAAATTTATCTTGCCTTTAGCACTATGAGGCGAGATGAAAAATGTAATCATTTTTCTATCACAGTTTCATTATTTTTATTTGATCAGTGACAGAGTAAATAAGTTTTCAGTTAGGAGGTTACTTGACTAGCTCTGGTGGGAGTCCACTTTCACCTAGCACTTTGTAAAAATCGGTTAGTCTAGGAGTGTACATAAATAAGCTCCTTCTGGAGCCCATGTGTTTGTTTTCATTTTTAGTAGAGTAGTGTACATATCTCCCCTTTTTCTTCAGCGGAAGTTTTGAGCTAGACTCCATAGTCCAACAACTAAGGCACTAAAACTGCATGTTCTCGGCAGCTTGCAGGGAGCATGCCATCCCCTGTGGAGCCAAATGTTATCACATAGGGTTTTCAAGAGCCATAGGTGTGTGTTGATATACCTGAGTCTATAGTGTTTCCCCATCTCTATCCTTTTCACAGATCAAATCTTAAGTTTCCCCCCCTTCAGCTTGTAAATCGTTCTCTGTTTTCCCTTGTTCGTTTGTGCACCCTGGTTTTCCTTAAATATATTACCCGAGTGAAATATTGTCCCCAAGCCCCACTGTTTTCTCCAAGGGAGAGCACTCGCATTCTGTGTTTCAGTCATTGGTGTTCCTGTTTTCTCAGCTCACAGCCAGTCATCCAAATCCTTGATCGTCCAGGCCACAACAATGAACCTAAAGCGCAAATTTCTTAGCAATTTGTTTCAGGATTGAAGCATAAGTAGAAGGCAGTTTTAATCTTTCAACAATGAAGATTCCCAGAACAGTCCATATCAATGGCTCATGGGCATTTGAGAGTGCCAACTTGCGTGAAGTATAGCACCAGAGAAAAAGGCCCCGAAGTGAGTATGAACCGTTGATCTTAAAGGGGTCAGGTGACAGTCGATCCAAGCCTTCGGGTAAATGAGATTCAAGAGATTTGAAATGAGAAATGCTTAGAAGTCCCAAAGACCCGAAGAGTCGAAGCCGCCAAAGCACCGAATTTGCCAAAGCTGCAGAAGTGTCCGAAGGATCGAAATAGATTTGAGCCATTGATCAGAAAGAGCCACATGTCATCAGATATGTCACTCCGAGAGTTTTACTTCGGAAGTTTTAAAATGAGAAACATTGCAAAGTCCCGAAGTGGCCAAAGTGCCGAAGCGCTCGAAGTGTCGAAGCACCCGAAGAGAATCTGAGTGGTCGATTAGTAGGAGCCACACGTTGCCAGATCCTTCACTCCGGATAAAATCAATAGAAGAAAAATGGAGTTTGATAATTGAAATTCCTGAAGGCTGATCCGCGAAGCAAATCTCAGCCGTTGTTTTGAAGGGGAAGATCTGATCCGTCAATCTAAAAAGTGCCAGAGCTAAGCCATTGATTGGAGGGCCTAATATTATATCGCAAGATCAATGGTCATGCCAAATTGCGGGGTTAGAAGGTGCACATGTTTTAAAATCTCAGGGGCGGGCCACAATCAGAACCGTGGTTTTTAGAAAGGGACGTGTGGCAGTTCATGGTGAATTGCAGGGACAAAAGTGGTTTTCTTTCAGACTACCCTTGGTAGCGCCCACAATCGCGCAATTGCATAGGGTCATGGCCCTAGAACACATTGAAGATGGAGCGATGGAGAGGCGCTGCACCAAAGGCAAAAAGTGCCCGTATTTGGTCACAAAAGAAGATCTTCTTGGTCTCGAGGCATCGGGATTGACTCAAAGAAGTCGTGGGCACCGCCTGGAACATTCATGGGTGTCAGGCCTTGTCCTAATTGTGATGAAGGTAGTTAATGGAAATGGGGGTGGTGGTTGAGATCTCGTCTCACCCCATAAATGGAATGCATGGAGAGAAGGGTTGTGGGGGCCGATTGTCAATCCAAAGCTCCTTGGTGGATGGATTTTCTTGCAGATCCTGCATTGAGCCGGACTCGCATCTGATGTAAGAAGGCCTGCACAGTCTGACAGTGTAGGTGACAACTGAAAACTTTGAATGCATTGGTCCGAACACACTCCTGGTGGTTGCAACAGTTCTGAGTATAAGTAGTTAGTTCTGATATTTTGTTAAAGGTCGCAATGTTGAGCTAGGCTCCCTGTTATTGTAATAGTTTTATGAAGAACACTAGTTCTCTGGTTATGTATTGGTTTTTGAGACATCTTGGTTAATATAAGTCATATTTCTTACTCCATCTTATTTTCCTATGATACTGAGAGAGTTCAGGATTGACTGATTCACATGGATTGTTATGACTGTATTATGATGAATATTATATTATAGTGTTGTTATAATTTCTTTCAGTTTCTTTGAGATTTGAATTCAAGAGGATCTCGCGTTTAAGTTTTTCCTCCTTAGGTTGCTGGAAGACTTGATTTCCATAGCAGGCCTCTACACTTTCCTCACCAAAGTATTCCCTCTATTCACCCTTACTCCAACTTACTGACTGAAGTTGATTCCAGACCTCAATTGCTTATGCATACCAGTCCAGATTTCTGAGTTAGAACGTTATTTTCATTGAGTCTTCTCCATTTGGCCTCTTAAAAATCATTTACATTTTCTGTATAAACTGATGGGTACTGGGCTTACCTTCTATGTAATCTGAGGGTGACTTCTAGTGCTAACACATTGTATTTATGTACTGGTAATGTTGACTCTTCTATCTCTTTAGCTTCTACATGAGTGGATACAACACTATGGCATCATAGRMTTGGACACATGMRTGAGAAGGGGATGYTGATACTTCACAAAAATAATTTGTTTCCAGATATTAAACAAGTTGATTTGGATTTCTGTGAACACTGTGTTTATGGAAAACAAAAGAGAGTTATATTTCACAGAGTTGGAAAGGAAAAGAAGAGTGTAAAGTTAGAGCTTGTGCATACATATGTATGAGGACTAGATCAAATATCATCTCTTGGTGTCTCTCATTATTATGTTACTTTTATTGATGATGCAACTAGAAAAACTTGGGTTTATTGCATTTGAAAAAAATATTATATTTTTTACACTTTTAAGAAATATAAGTATTTGGTTGAGAATGAGACAAGAAAAAGGTTGAAGTGTCTCAGATCAGACAATGGAGGCGAATACTACAACAAGGAGTTTGGTGATTATTTTTCATACCATGGGATTCGTAGAGAGAAGACTGTTCCAGGAACACCACAAGAAAATGGTGTGTCAGAAAGGATGAACATGAAAATCATGGAATGTGCAAGGAGTATGAGACTGCATGCTAGGTTTCCCTT
This sequence comes from Picea mariana, assembly GCA_032191745.1. Classification (NCBI taxonomy): domain Eukaryota; kingdom Viridiplantae; phylum Streptophyta; class Pinopsida; order Pinales; family Pinaceae; genus Picea; species Picea mariana. The sequence continues at coordinate 23,451 of JASDQU011440004.1, read as the reverse complement.
ACATTTTTGGGAAGATGTTATATATATTGTTGTTTACTTAATAAACAGAGGGCCTTCAAGATATTTGGATGGTGGCATTCCAGAGGAGGCATGGATAGGTAAAAATTTAAACTATTCATTTATGAATCATTTGTCCATATTGATAAAGAAAATAGAACAAAGGTTGTGGAAAAATCCAAGAAGTGTACCTTTATTGGATACAGTGTTAATGATTTTGGTTATCGCTTATGTGAATATGAAAATCATAAAATCATTAGGAGTAGATATGTGGTATTCAATGAAAAGGTCATGTACAGAGATCAACTGCAAGGAAAGAAACAGGAAAAGGAAAACACATAATACACAGTGCTTGATGAAATCAAAGAAAATGAAATTTCAAAGCTATCTGTAAATCAAAATGTAAAACGACAGGAGAAACATGCACCTCAAACTCTTGCAAGTGTTGTTAGAAGATCTACCAGGTTAACTAGACCCTCTGAACGACACTCCCCTTCATTGTATTATTTATTGTTGATTGACTTTGGTGAACCAGAAAGTTATGAAGAGGCAATGGAAGTAGACATTGAAAAGAAGTGGGAGCAAATCATGAAAGATGAAATGGACTCCTTGGTAAATAACCAAGCTTGGGACTTGGTTTAGTTTCCTGTAGGAAAAACAACATTGCAGAATAAATGGGTTTACAGGTTGAAGGAAGAAGATGGAGGAAAAAATCAATATAAGGCTAGACTTGTTGTAAAGGGGTTTGCACAAAACAAAGGTATAGATTTTGATGGAATATTTTCTCCTGTTGTTAAAATGAATTTAATTAAGACTATTTTAAGTCTTGTGGAAGTAGATGATTTGCATCTTGAACATTAGATGTAAAAATAACTTTTCTCCATGGGGATTTGGAGGAATATATTTATATGCAACAACCATAGGGGTATGAGGTCAAAGGCAAAGAAAATTTGGTATGCAAGTTAAAGAAGAGATTGTATGGCCTAAAGCAAGATATAAGGAAGTGGTATTTGAAGTTTGACAAGTTTATGACAAAACAATGTTGTATTATATGTTATTCTGATCACTATGTTTACTTTAAGAGGCTAGAAAATGGAATCCCTATTATCTTTCTATTGTACGTAGATGACATGCTTGTTGTAGGGTCTAACATGTGGGATATAAATGTGCTCAAAAATAAATTTGCTAATTCATTTGCGATGAAGGATTTGGGTGCTACAAAGAAAATCCTTAGTATGAGAATAACAAGAGATAGGAAAAATCAAAAATTCACATTGTCTTAAGGTGAATAGATAGATAATGCATTGGAGAGGTTTAGAATGCAGAATGAAAAAAACAATTAGTACACCTTTGGTCAACCATTTCATAATAACAAAGGAAATGTGTCCCAAGACACAGAAGTAGATAAAATACATGTCCAGAGTCCCTTATTCATCAACATTTTGAATCTTGATGTATGCGATGGTGTGCACAAGACTAGATATTGCACATGCAGTGGGAGTTGTGAGCATGCATATGAACAATCCAAGTAAAGAACATTGGGAGGAATTAAAGTGGATTCTTAGGTATTTGATAGGTACTACTACTCATGCATTATGTTTTGGAGGTTAAAACATTTTTCTACAAGGATATGTTGATTCATATATGGTAGGTGATAAATATAGTAGGAGGAGCATCAGAGGGTATGTTTTTACTATAGGTGGAACAACAATAAGTTGGATTTTGAAATTGCAAAAGTTTTTTTCACTTTCAACAACAGAATTAGAGTATGTTGCTACTACAGAGGTTAGTAAAGAGATGATTTGGTTACATAGGTTTATGGAGGAATTGAGAAAGAAACAAGAGAATACAAATTTGTACTGTGACATCCAGAGTGTCATTCATATTGCAAAGAACTCATCCTTCCATTCTAATACTAAGGATATATAACTCAAGTATGATTTCATATGATCCATTTTGGAAGATGGACAATTGAAGTTGGAAAAAATACATACTAGCTAGAATCATGTAGACATGCTAACAAAGGTAGTAACTACAAAGAAACTGGGTTCTTGCTCAGTATCATTTGGCCTTCAAGCATGAAGGTGAAGATGAGAAATTTTCCAGGTCCAAGGTGGATCATAGTCCAACAGGTACATCATTAGTGGAGTTATTGTGATTAGTCTCCAAGTGGGAGATTGTTGATTGTGGAGCCTGATTATCTCCCTGATTCATAGGTCTTGTTTCAACTACGTTTGGATCCCATTTCTTGATGGGGGGGTGTGAGGGTGATTTCCCCCAACATTTGGAGCCAAGGGGATCCAGGGGAAACACCCTCGAAGAGAAAGTTTTGGAAAAATTTCCTTGTAAAATATTGTAATTTTATAGTCAATCTTGACCGTTCATTATAACCTCACAGATTTGATGGTAGAAGTTATGTTAGTGTTTTTTTTTTTTTTTTTAACCTATAGAAGGAATCCCTCTTTTATGAGGAATTGTATTGGTTGGTTTTACCAAGACACAAGCACACAAATGAGATTCCTCCTTGGCTGGTGGCACACAAATGAAAAACAAGTGAGACAATAGAGGTAAAAACAAAGGGAAACAACAAACCACTCAATGAATAATCTGTTCCAAGAAGTTTAATACTTAAAATATCATTTCAAGACATTAAACATGTATCAAAAACATAATTACTCCCACAAATTGCAATGGAAACAAATCTTCACCAAAAACTTTGTTCTTTCACAGGTTACATATTAGTAAAGACAAGTTATACAATAGCTGAAAGAAATGAAATATACTTTGCACAAATAAAAAAAAATACATTATATATAAAATATTATAAAAAATGCTTTTTTTTAACATTATATATAAAGTATTATAAAAAATAGACATTACCCTTTCTTGAGTACATCAAATTTGAGAAGTATGAAAGATGACACTCAAACAATAATTTAAAGTTCTTAAACAACTATAACATAAGAAGGATTTTGGTATTAATACCCTCAATCAAAATTACTATCGATTGCTATTTGATTATATTGATTTTATGTTAGATTTGTTCTAGTGGATGGATGAAGGGTCGATGTGAGATTTTTAGAAGAGAAAAAAGTTGGGATTGGTTAGTTAGTTATTTAAAACTAACAAATGCTTTTCAAAAAGAAAAATAATTTAGGAAATATTTCAAGATTATATCTATAAGATAATTATTTTTTTCAATACATAATAAAATAAATAAGAAAATGGATTTAATGTTGTTAGACCCTCATAATATATGGGAGTTGGTGTTTTCAAGATATTTTTGTTTAGAGTATATGCTTTATGATGAATTCTTCCATGGACCAATATGAAATAAACTAAGACTATTACAAAAGTTTGTGTTAATTTTTCCATGGACCATTATGAAATAGCTTGAGATTATTAAGCAATTTTGTCATTTTTTTTCCACTGTCATTATCATAGCTGCTTGTGAGGTAGTAATTTGACACTATACCAACCATTATAACTTTAATATCACTTTGGGGGTTGATATGTTACAAATTTGTTAGCTCACTCTACAATGTGTCGATTATTTTATGTAGAGACATGGTTGTAGTTACTTAATGTCATCTCACCCTATAACTTGTCAATGATTTTCCATTTAAAAGAGAAATGCAGAGATATCACTGGATTTTTTGCTTTTATCTCTCGATTCAATTCTACATCTAGGTTTGGAATTGACCCAGTTTCAATGTGCACCTCTTAGCGTCTACCTCTTTCCTTTATTTCTCTTCATGCTCTTGTATGGTATACACTCCTCTTCTATATTTCTTGCTACTTTACCCATCTTTGTCCCTGTCTAAGCTGTAGAAATCTCTTCCTATGATATACCATAAGCTTTACCCAATGAAAAAAATAGTAGGAATAATTAAATAAAGCATATATCAACTTATAATATATATAAATATATTAATTCTCTTAGTATAATTCATAATATTTATTCTCTTATACAAACTAACAATGTAATGATAACAAATCAAAATATTCCTCCTCATGTTCCTTTTTTTTTATAGTTTATTATTATTATATATATTGAATTCTAAATGTTATATATTGATTTTGGCCACTAGACACTATGAATAATGCATTTTAGTTGCAAATATCATATCTATATTATTTGGACATTTTGTTGGTTATGGAGCTTGTCTATCTTTTTGATTTAGAGGTCTTGTTTCAGCCGTGTTTAGACCCCATTTCCTGATGGATGTGTGTGGAGGGGATTCCCTCCACATTTGGAGCCAGACGAGATGACGACAATTATTTGAAGGAATCCCTAAGGTAATTACTATTACTGATCCTATACTTTAGGTTAGTATAGGTTAATGCATTTTCGTCAAATATTTACCATTTTCTAAGTACATTGGTTATTTGAATATATTAGTATATCTCAATTATTATCCTATTAATATAGGTAATTATTCAAATATTTACCATTAGAGTTTTTTTTAATATATCAGTATATCTCAATTATTATCATATTATTATAAGTGTCATTATTTTGTTTTAATTTATTAAATATTAAAAAAATATTATATATGAAATATGAA
>JASDQU011440002.1:13143-23782 GCA_032191745.1 Picea mariana | reverse complement strand
CCTCGAGACATGATCTCCTAGTTATCCCTAAAAGTGGGGATAACAGTTCCGAGACCGTAAGGGAAGTCTGTGGTGACTTCCAAGTGGATCTATAAGATCAAACATGCAGCTGATGGAAGTGTCGAGAAATAGAAAGCGAGATTTGTGGCCAAAGGATTTTTTCAGGTGGAGGGAATAGATTATGAGGAGACATTTGCTCCTGTAGCCCGATACAGTTCCATCTGTACGATTATTGCCCTAGCTGCATCCATGGGTTGGAGACTACATCAGATGGATGTAAAAACAACCTTTCTCAATGGTGAGATTGAGGAAGAAGTTTACATCGAGCAGCCATATGGATTCGTGATACATGAGGAGTCTCATGTGTGCAGGTTGAAGAAAGCCCTGTATGGACTAAAGCAGGCACCTCGTGCTTGGTACAAGAAGATTGATGGATTTTTGATGAGTTTGGGCTTCAACAAGAGTGTTGTTGATCCCAACCTATACTACCGTATTGTTGGTGACGAGTGCCTGATTTTGTGTTGATGATTTATTCCTCACCGGTTCAGAAAGTCTTATTGCTGAATGCAAGCATGCATTGACTTTTGAATTTGAGATGAAGGATCAGGGTATGATGCACTACTTCTTGGGACTAGAAGTATGGCAGAGGACTGATGAGATTTTCCTGAGCCAAGGAAAATATACAGTGGATATATTGAAGAAATTCGGTATGACAGTCTGCAAGTCCATGCCTACACCGATGGTGATGGATTTGAAGAAAATGAATGAGGCTTCTACTGATTCAGGCGAGATTGATCCACATCTCTACCGACAGTTGATTGGATCATTGATGTATCTGGTTAACATCAGACCAGATATATGCTATGCAGTGAATGTACTCAGTCAGTTCATGAGTCAGTCGAGACAGATTCACTGGATAGCAGCGAAGCATGTGCTGAGATATCTACGAGGCATAGTTGGATATGGCCTGAGATATGCCTTCGGTGTAGACATGAGATTGTAGGGATATGCCGATGCAGATTGGGCAGGGAGCGCAGTGGATCGGAAGAGCACATTCGGTTATTGTTTTACTTTGGGATCTGCCATGGTTTCCTGGTGCAGTAGGAAACAAATCTTTGTGGCTTTGAGTACTGCAGAAGCAGAGTACATAGCATTATGTGTGGCAGTCTGCGAAGCAGTGTGGCTTCGCAAGATCCTTGCAAATCTATTTGGTCATGAGATGGATTCCACCGTTATGCATTGTAATAACCAAAGCTGTGTGAATCTCTCAGAGAATCCTGTGTTTCACGATAAATCGAAACACATTGAGATCAAATACCATTACATCAGAGATATGGTGCAGAGGAAAGCAGTACACGTGCAATACCTTTCTACACATGAGAAGGTTGCAGATGTCTTCACCAAACCGCTTGCCAGGACGAAGTTCAAGTACATCCGTGAGAGACTTTTCCTGGTGGAGAATGCTTCCCTAGCTGAGAGGGAGTGTTGATGATTGCATCATCGTGTGACATTCTCCAGGTCGTTCTCCTCTGGATTGAGTTGAGTCGATCTGTGAGAGGGCCCATGTGATGGGTGTGTCGTTCTCCTCTGGACTGAGTTGAGACGATGTGTGCCCATGTGTTGGGTGTGCCCATGTGATGGGTGTGCGTCAGACTTTGGACTGAGTTGTGATGAAGTGTGGTCTCTTGTCTACTCCTCTGGACTGAGTTGAGATGAATTGCGATGGTCTCCTTCCTTGTACTCCTCTGTACTGAGTTGAGTCGGCTTGAGATGGTCTCCTGCCTTGTACTCCTATGGACTTAGTTGAGTCGGCTTGAGATGGTACTCCTGTGGACTCAGTTGAGTGATCTGTTGAGTGTGACGTCCCTATGGCTGAGCACAGGTGGACGTGCCCCTAGTGGCTGAGCACTAGAGGATGAGAGAGATCCTTGCTATATTGTCTGAGAGTAAGATTTATTTGTAACCGTAATTATGTTGTGAAGGGTACAAGTCGACCCCACCATGTGAAAGATAATGAATATTGTGTAATGATTAATTATATTATTGAATTAATGAGGTCGGCCCTATTGTGCCAATAGACACACCTTTTCTTGTGTCAGTTCTTGTATAAATAAGAGTGAATCTCCATTGTGGATCACACTCACTCACTTGTCATCTCAAAATTTCAGCAAGCACTTGTACGGATGAAGTGCACACCTCTCTTGGGCGCTAGTTTCTAGGTTTTGGTAAGCACCCTCTTGTGTGCTAAGGTCTATGGTGTGGGGGATCTTCTCTTGAGAATATACCAAAGGATTGCTGGGTTTTTCCCTTGATTGAGAAGGGTTTTCCTAGGATACTTCTTGTGTTCTTGTGCATGGTTATTCTTCTTGTGATCTTGGTTATTGCAGCACTTGTGTATGGTATTGCTGCATTGTTTATGGTTCAAGTACATGCTAAATAAAATAAACTACATGTGCATGAGATAAGCAATTAAAATTCAACAGCTTTGGTTTCTCACGAGAGTAGACTACTCCAAATAGGGGCCAATCTTTCTCTCAAGAGAGACAATGAGTAAGGCCATACTCTTGGAAATGTTGGCTACTTGAGATTCCAACCTTGCAAATATTAACTCTCCTAGATCAATGGGTCTTTCTCTATGCTTGTTTGCTATTTTTGAGGTTTGTGGTTACTTCTTAACTTTTATTGTGTAGATCGCAGGATAAATTGTACACATCATAGGGTGCAACTCTTCCTCAAATTTAGAATTTCTTAGTGGAGTTAGCATAAACTATACTCATACCACATAATTGCCCAAATAAATGCTTTGTTACCAAATATGATCTATAAACAACCTTGAATATTCCAATGGTCAACTTGCCAAAACAAATCTTAAACTAGTCACTACCACAATGAGCCTATGTTTGATTGCGCTACTATTCTTTTCGTATTTTTAGTGATTTAAGAGAAATAAAAACAGAACATTCAGATTCTTTAACTACTGTGACATAAGAATAGAACTACAATAGCAAAGTCACAGAATGGAACACAATATTTCCCTGGGAAACCTGAAGTAGGAAAGCCTAACAAGAAATGAAGGATTGTGCCTTTTGTCTTTTATAAATTGGAGATTACAATACAAATTACAAAGGGGTCCAAGCTTGCGGTGAAGCTATGAGACACTATGGTATGTTGTAATCCTCTACAGATTGCTTTTTGTCACTGCTTTGAATATCTCCTTCACTCTCATTACTAATACTATAGAACAACAAAATTGACCAAAATCAATGAACTCTTTTCCCACATGTTAAGATTTTGATAGCTATAGTTAGGGTTAAGTCTAGCGTTTCGGAATACTTTTGGAATCTTCATGATGCTTTTAGATGTCTCGAGTAGATTCCCATGCCTTACTAAGTCCACATGGGTGAATAAGGGCGTGCTAATGTGGCTGCCACTTGGACTTGTGGGGAATAATTAGACTGTTACCTTCTTGGAGGCAAAACTTTTGCATACAAACTCTAGTTGATGAAAACAAACCATTGTTGGAAAGCTATTGACCCATAGAATGCAGTGAGGACCTCTAGGACAATTTTCCTAAAGATTAAATACCCCGAAATTTCACTGCTTTGGCTGTGAACCAAATGATTTTCAATTCTTGTTTGTTACTTCAATTTTTAGGATCTTATCCTAATGGACCCTTCTAGGCCCCAAATTCTATTTTCCCCATTCCAGAGCATTAATAAAGTCATAGAAACTATGTGGATCCATTTTGGATCACTTATGATATCATAACTCAAATTATCTTATGTTTTAAGTTTTTCTATGAATCTTAGTTCTTATTTTGTAATTTTTTACATATTTCATACTATATATGTGTGTCTAGGTTGGTATGTATGTAACACACCCATCTTGCTTCGCCACTCACCCTAATTTAAAAAATGGCTTCCTTGCATTGACATAGAGAGGTGCACCAAAGCTACGTGTCTCAACTCAACAAGGCCAAAGAAAGAGTTGACTTGGACTCTATAAAACTCAAGAATTTATTTTAAAAAATAAGAAAAAATACAGTAAATTTCATATGTTTTTTCATTAATATTGAAGTTTACAATGTCCATATAGTTGAAATTTTCAGTAATAAGTTACATACCGCAATCCACTAGTTTGTCACAAACGAAATGGCTTGATGCTTGTACATGATATTGAAAATAGACATACAGACAGTACAACTATAACTCATGGTCAATGGAAAGGAAAAATAGACTGCTGATGTGTTTGTAAAAGGACTATTGCTTAGCTGGACCCTTTTGTTTACTTTTCGTGGACAAAACCATTACATAATTGAAATTTGCTATTGAAAGAGTCCTTCAAACGTTCTCCTTGGATCCAATCTTGTGGTGAATCTACAATTTCCTGTGGCCCCCAAGCCATTGTAGACTTACATCTTCTTGATGCTTTAAGGAGGATCTTACTTCCCGTGTTTAAGATGTATACACATGCCTAATGAGATCATGATTGATAAGGATATAAGGAAATACGAGCTATAAAGGGGGATGTAATAATCAAGCAACATTAGCGAGTCATGATTTTGTGTATTATTTTTACACCAATGGTTGCCTTCCGTAGAACATAAACTTGTGAAACAGAATAAGTCAGTGCCTGCAAACACCAATTTATATATAAATTTCCCTCAATAAAAATTGCATTCATTCACTTAATGTCTCTTGCATAAGCCACTTCTTTGATTTTGCTGTCTTTTGAGTAAAGTCATGTTCTCCTTGTAAAAGAAAAGTGTTTTTTGTGAAGCACACCCACTTTCTCTTTAGGCATTGTATCTCCATGGCCAGAAACTGATCCTTTTGTGTGGATGTTTATTTTTATTTTGACAAAGCTTCCTTTGGCTTTTGACACCAACCTATCGACACTGAGGTGGATGAGTCTATAGCATTCTTGAATAAGATCCCAATGTCCTATGTATAAACCCAGCCAGCTTGTGTGGCCATGGTGGCCCAAGAGGGGAAAACATGTACGCAAGTGGCAAGCTGGTTGGGGGAATATCACCACCACCCCCTATTTACCACCAGGCCAAACCCTGTTGACTTCGTTTTTTTGTTTGAAGTTTCATGCATTTTATTTATTTAAGCATGTAGTTGCTGGATCCAAGACTTGCTGTCATAAATGTAGGCAGATGCTCGTCAAGGCGGTTAATTGTAGGTCAAGTCCCTGGTCACCGTAAAAGCACCTTCTTCCTTAAAGGTGCAGAGCTTTAAGAAATAATGTTTTGTCTGAATGGCAGACCTATCTACTACTTCTTTTATGTTTCTTATGTTGAAGGCATCTCTAATTTTACAGTCGTGTTGGAATACACCTAATGTTGGTGGTCTGAATCTGCTGACAGGTGCTGAAATCTTTACCAGACCCACCTATTGAGCCCAAGGGGGAAGAAGAAAACCCCTAAAGGTTGTTCGGGTGACATTACTTAATGGCTACATATTTATGTATTTGTTCTAAAGTTCTTTTATCACCTAAATGAGGAGTTAATATTTATTTTTGTGCATAAACTTTATTTATCTGTTATGATCTTTTTCTTTTTGTAGTGAGATGGATGCTCTATGTGAGGATTTTGCATCCTGTGATTATGTTGCAATATGAATAACAAAGAAATAGTGGAATGAAATGAAAATTAACACATACATGCCTCAGTTATATGTTTGAATTGTAGATTACTTGAATTAAACATGCTTCTTAATTTCAGGCATTTTCTTGGTACTAGCTATCTCTTGTGACAACCATTCAACATGTAAACGTATCTCTTTGAACATTAATTGAGTCTTGAGATATGGCCTTGGATACAAACTGGCTGTAAGAAACCATATTAAGCAGTCTCCTAAACATGAAATTTGCAGTCCATTCCTTGTAAATTCAACCACAATGTCATGAACAGCTTAAGCAGTTAAAGACATGTCAATGAGGCTCGTATCAGCTGGTTCGATAAAAGTTTGCATATGCAGGAGAAACTTTAATGTTTTGGAAACATGTAAATATATGGAAAAGATACCTTTAATCTTGGCTATTGCATCTAAGTTGGCAACATTACTTTATTGTAGAGCATCTAACCAACAGTGAAGAAATGAAGGGACATTATCCTTTGGAAGGATTTTGAGTGCACATTTGTGGCATGCTTTTTTGTGAAACTCTTTATGCGGATAAATTTGAAGATGATTTTTGCAAGTTGCCACTTAAAACCGCAGTACTGAAAATGCTGAAAATGCTTTTGTTGCTTATGAAATATATGCTTAAATTTCAGGTTGTCAATATTGATAGGTTGCCAATATCATAATGGCAATACTGCTACTTTTACTCTGTCCTCGTAACTGAAGGACATTGTTGTGCTTGCCAACTTGCCTACAAAGAGCTCTTGAAGTTATAAATGCTATGACATAAAATTGCAGGAAAGTTATTATCAAGGGGGTTCTGCTACTGCTATGTTTTGGTGCAATACGTTTAATGTTATTATAGATTCTTGTTTCTATAAGATTATAAGTAATTAACAAGGAAAGTTGCATTGCAAAGTTCTCCAGTTTAACATTGATATCCAAAATTGTTGAAGGTTCTAGATAACATGACATTGACGTAAACAGTTTCAATTTGCAGACAACCATTTTAAAGCATTAATAAAAGTAAATATAAACATATACATTGTTTCTAAGCTTAAGGAACAACAACAATGGCAGGGTACAACCATCTAGGCACTTGACAGGATGACAAAGTTCTTAGTTTTCCATGATCATGATACACAATCAATGAAATGTTTAATAATGCATCTAAAGGTGCTTTGTAAGTTTAAATTAAATTTTCCTATTTGATTAATATGTAAATTTAATCTAAACTATTACAACCTCAAGATCATTTTGGTCCTACTCTTTGAGACACAACTCAATACTCGTTCTAAAGTCATTAGTAATGTGATGTTGAACTCGAGGCATGAAATACCTAAGGTGTTGGAATCACTTTTAAGATGGAAGGATTCAATTGGTACATATTGTATAGTTTCTTATGATAGCAAATGCTTTAGTTCTACCCGTTTAACATTCTCATATGTGGACAAAGGAAAAATGTGACGCACATTGTTGAATATGGTGCCGACTGCCAATAGGAAAAATGTGACATTGTTGAATATAGTGCCAACTACCAAGTTGTTACATTCGTAATTTTGAGATGGTTTATTGCACAACAGAAAGTCTATTCCTTCAACCATTTGCATTGGGAACTTTAAAGGAGTTAAAATGATGACGTTTGTATCAATTGCAAATAGATATGACGTTGCCTAAGACAATGTCATATATTTTCTACAACCATTGAAACCTTATTTTCATTAACACAAACAACCTCTTGGTTTTGATTTACAAACAACCATGATGCAAATGATCTCTTGGTTGATTATAATTAGTGTATTCTTGATGTCTAAAATGACAAAATTTCCATTCGTTTTGGCCAAGCATTAATTGGACATACTGAGAGTAAAGCAACTAATAAGCCTCTTGTAAAATGATGGATCCAAGGCTATTGTAAGAAGGCTGCATGACAGCATATATCTGTTGCTATGCAGGAATTCATAATGCTTAAATGGAAAAGGTTGAATGACATGTATATGCTACTCTATGGAGGTCTAGTTCATTTGAATCTAGATGGATCAAATTTCTGCGAATGGCTGAAATATTCATATTTCCTACAGGTTGAGTTCACATTCCAACCTGCATGTACTCAATAATAGTGTTATACATGTAAATTTTTTTATTGTTATACAATTGTGAGAATTTACGTCTCTAATAAGGATTTCACCATAAGTAAAATCTTTGATAGCCTCACGAAAGATTCTTTGAACGGGAGGGTACAGTCTAAGCGCTTAGCAGCTCTCCATGATATAATGCAAATTTGTCATTATTACTTAATCTAATACTGGACTGGGTCAGCAAATCTGTCATGATTGTGGCCAGATCGCGGTGATAGAGAGCTACAACACTAATATGACACAAAAATCCAATGCGAAATGACGTGGGTTTTTAAATAATGTTTTATATTTCTTCTATGACAACAAAAATCCAACAAAAAATGATGGGTTTTTAAATGATGTTTTATATTTCTTAACTGTTGAGCATTATTTACAAATGTTCTTTTAACTTTTTGATGATGTCTATGCAGTTGTCACAATGATGGTTATGTTGGAGAGCTGTGACAAGGCAAAACACTTGACAACTTTGAAAAAATTGTTGTATTTGTCAACGAATAACTTAATACTTGTGAATTTTCTTCAAACCCAATTCACCAAGTCAATCAATTTTTTTGTTAACTGATTCTCCCAGGTTTTCTTCACAAATAAATAATGCACAACAAAAAATAATAACCAGGAATTTAATAGTAAAATATAACAACAATCACATCACGTGTACACAAGTAATTTTTGGGCAATTTGTCCCTGGAAAAACACTGGAGGGAAAACCAGTGCATCAGATTTGGATTTTATTATTATTGAGCAGGAAAATATAGAGATCTTTTACAATAAAATCAGCCTAGCCAAATACAAAACCTCCTTAGCAAATGTATGGCTCCCTTCTGCAAATCCTTCTGATCAAATTTGTAGGAAAAAACCTATGCAATACTGAAGATGTGTGCCAATCTTAGTGTAGAATCCTCCTCTGTCTCCCTGCAAACTCTCTCTCCAAACCCTCAAGCAATTCTCCTCTTTCTCTCTTCAGAAAATTGCCTCTCTCTTGTGCATAATGCACCCCTTTCCAAGTTGATCTCTTTTTTGCTCAACGAGCAAGTGAGAAACCCTATCTCCAAAAGGATGGAGGGCCAAGATTGATTCTCATACACCTTATGAGATCAATGGTCAAGATTAAAATACCACAACTTAAATTATTTATCACTTTAACTTTATAAAAAGTATTCATTAAGTCAACATTAAAATATAACCCATTTAATGTACTTTTTTCTAAGTACAATTTTAAGAAAAAGATTAACCTATCAACTTGGATACGTTTCATTTTCCTCCATGTTAGAATGCCATGCATGGTGAAGACCTTCCTTGCTATCCAATCTCAACACTCCCTCTTAGCGAGGAAGGGATTTTGTCTCAACCCCATCTGATCTCTTAACTTTTCAAACTTCTGTCTGTTCAGTGCCTTGGTGAAAATATCTTCCATCTGCTCATTAGTCTGTATGTAATCAAGCTTCACAACTCCTCTCTGTACCCAATCCCGGATGAAATGATACCTGATATTGATCTGCTTGCTATGATCATGAAACACTGGATTCTTAGAGAGCTTGATGCAACTCAGATTGTCACAGTGAATCACAGTAGCTTCTAGCCCTTGCCTGAACAATACCAAGAATAGTTTTCTAAGCCACAATGCCTCACATGCTGCCAAGCTAGCAACCATGTACTTTGCCTCAGTAGAGCTTAGTGCCATTGATTTCTGCTTCCTGCTGAACCAGGAAATGATGCTTGATCCAATGCTGAAACAACCTGAAGTACCCTTTCTGTCCTATGCACATCCTGCCCAATCAACATCTGCAAAGCTTGCCAATCTCACTCCACCACTATGCTCATATAACAACATGTACTCCACTGTACCACTAAGGTAGCGAAGCACATGCTTCACATCTATCCAATGTACCCTCCGAGGGTCCACCATGAACTGACGCAAAGAGTTTATTGCAAAGTTGATATCTGATCGAGTATTGACCAGATACATGAGCGATCCAATTAACTTCCGATACACAATGTTGATAATTGCAACTATGTGAGACATTCTCTAGCTTACAAACCTGTGAGATGTGGATCATTGCAGCCATGTGAGATATTCTCCAGCTTACAAACCTGAGAGAAAGCCCCTAAAAAAGGTGTGTGGTTCCTATCTGAGACAGAGCTGGAACATAGAGATGACCTCCTCCATTCAAAGAGTTGAGAAGAACTCCAGATGATTATCCTGTGGGAATGGTGATCTGCTGAGTTAGACGTGCCCGTGGCTGAGCACAAGGTGAACATGTGAAATCCCAAAGTGCTGGGTGCATTGTCACGAGAACATAAATGAAGATGATGTATTAGCCTCCCCTGAGCAGAAGAGTTGACGAGAAACTCCAGATGACTCTCTTGTGTAATGCAGTGGGAAAGAAGATCTGTTGAGTGGACATGCCTGTGGACAAGCACAGGTGAATGTGATCCTAGTGGTTGAGCACTAGTGAAGAAGTGGTTCTTCTGTGTAATGCAGTGAGCCAGAGATACATACATCCTTATGGATGTGCCCCTAGTGGTTGAGCACTAGTGGGTGTATGAGATCCCTTGCTATATTGTTCAAGAGTCAGACCTCTTTGTAACCCTAATTGTAATGTAAAGGGTACAGGTCGGCCCCACCTTAATGTGAGTGGTAATTAATGTAAAAGATAATTAATCTGGTTAATATTAATTATATTATAAGATAGTGAGGTCGGCCTTGTTGTGCGAATAGACACTTTTGTTGGTAGGTTCAGGTTAGTATAAGTAAAGGTAAATTCCCTATTGAGGAATCATATCTTTGGTGTGAGTTTGGAAATTTCAGCAAGTACACCTTGGGAAAAGTGCACACCTCTCTTGGGCGCTAGTCTTCTAGGGTTTGAGCACCCT
>JASDQU011440000.1:12177-22572 GCA_032191745.1 Picea mariana | reverse complement strand
GAGAAAATATTTCATCAAAATCTATACCTTTCTTTTGTGCAAACCTCTTTACAACAAGTCTAGCCTTGTACCACTTTTTGCATCCATCTTCTTCCCTCAACTTGTAAACCCATTTATTATGCAATGCTCTTTTTCCTCCATGAAATTGAACCAAGTCCCAAGTCTGGTTAGTTACCAAGGAATCCATTTCCTCTTTCATGGCTTGCTCCCACTTCTTTTTAGTGTCTACCTACATTTCCTCTTCATAACATTCTGGTTCACCAGAATCAGTCAACAAAAAATAATACAATGAAGGAGAGTATCGTTCAGGGGGTCTACTTAACTTGGTAGATATTCTAACAACACTTGCATGAGTTTTAGGTACTTGTTATTCCTGTTGTTGTACATTTTGATTTTCTGATACCTTTGGAATTTCGTTTTTAGTGATCTCATCAAGAATTGTGTATTCTTGTTTTTCATCTTCCTGTTTCCTTCCCTACAACTGATCTTTATACATGAACTTCTCATTGAATATGAAATATCTACTCCTAATGATTTTGTGATTTTCATAATCCCATAAGTGATAACCAAAATCATTAACACCATATCCATTAAAGGTACACTTTCTGGATTTTGGTTCAAGCTTTGTTATATTTTCTTTATCAATATCGACAAATGCTTCACAACCAAAAGTCTTCAAAAATAAATAGTTTACCTTTTTACCTGTCAATGCCTCCTTTGGAATGTCGCCATCCAAATAACTTGAAGGTCTCTTGTTTATCAAGTAAACAACAATATATACATCATTTTCCCAAAACTATAAGGTCAACCATGCATGCAATCTCATGCTCCTTTCACGTTCCATGATTGTCCCGTTCATCCTTTCTGACACACCATTTTCTTGTGGTGTTCTTAGAACTGTCTTCTCTCTACGAATCCCATGGTATGAACAATAATCATCAAACACCTTCTTTCCTTTTTCTATCACCAATGATCCTTTGGTGACTTTCCATGCCTTATCTATAAATATAGATATACAACCTTCACTTTCCAACTTCCCTGTTGAAATTATATTTTTCCTTAGATCTAGAACATGTCTTACCTTTTTCAACAACCATTGGTTTCCATTTTTTTTCTTTATTTTTACCTTTCCCATTCCAAAAATTTTGCATGGTGCATCATCACCCAAATGAACATGTCCAAAATCACCTTGAACAAAATCTAGAAAATGTTTCCTATGGGGTGTGGCATGAAATGAATTGATGGCGACACAACCCCCTTCACAACCTGCAGGTTGAAAGGTCCATGTCAGCACATGATCTTTTCTTTTCTACTAGCCTGAAGAACTCTAAAACGGCTCTTCTATTTCCCTATCGAGAAATCTGCACCCACAACAAACTCTCACGGGATCCCCTCTTTGCACTTGGAAGATCGGGTTTCGCGCTTTCGCGAATCCGATGGGCAAGCGTTGGTCTCTCAAAACCCCGAAACCCAAAACAGTCAACGCTGACCCTTCTCTTTCCTCTTCCCTTTCGAGATTTTCCCTATCACGATTTCGGTGATCGCGATGTCGAGAAACTTGTCTCTTCGACTCCCGAATCCCGATTTGCCGAAACTCCGATACACTCGCGAGCTTTGACTTTCAACGCCACTTCACTTCATCAGGATTTCGGATTTCGCAATATCGTGAATCCTAATGAAAAGGGTTCGGATCTTTGTTCCACAAAATTCCGAAATGGTCAATGCAGTCCGACCTTTGCGACACTAATGTGCCACCTGTCCCCCTTGCCGACTCTATGGCCCACACATACGTTTCTTCGCCCCTTTTCGGGACTTTCCCCGAACTCTTGAATTTCCACCACGCGTCCCCTATGATGGACAACTCAGATCTGTTTCAGGGGTTTCTCCATAGAGATTCCCCGATCTTCTGTCCTTGAGACTCTCGATATCCCGATCGTCGAAGTCTCGATATCCTGATGCCTTCAGAACTTTCACCCTCTGTTCACAAAGCTTAAACCTCGTGCAACTCCTGGCCGATCGAACGACTGACGGGTATTAAATGAGATCTGACGCTCATGATCTCCTATTCTATGTGCCCTTTCTGCTCCTTCCTGGACGCGGAAAACCAACAGTCCAGATCTCCTTTCTTCAGTCGATCTGACGACTGCTATTACTCCTCCCGAGCTTGCGCGTTTTCTTCTCAAACTTGGAAGAATTTCAATTTTCCAAAGGCCTCAACCTCGATTCTTCTCCTACGAGCTCCACGAATCCGAGCCCTCGCCTGCACTCTTAATGATGTTGTTCTTCCTGAGATTCTTATCTAGAATCCTCAAAGGATTCTTCAACTTTTGGGCCTCTGCAGAGTATTCACATGCACACAAGGGTGCTATCCACCCTGAGCTTTCCTGTAGCTTCGACCTCCAAGGAAAACTTGTCCTTTTTTCCCTTTCTCCCTTAGATGGAGAATTTGGATGGCCTCCTAGATATCCTTCCCTCAAGAAACCTCTTGCTAAGACTTCAGGGTGTTCAATAACCCTGTGAAAGGTCCTTCTCCTTGGATTCTTCCTTGATTTGCAGAACTCAAAGAATTCTATTCTCATGCGCCTATCTGCACATCTACTTGATTCCCACCTGGCAGAATATCTCCTTACAGAACGTTCAATAGTTCCGTCCTCTTCTATGCACCTTATGCCCCTGCTCAATGCCTCTTGGCAGAGCTCTCAGAATCCTTAGTGACTCTGTTTCTTCAGTGAACTCTCGACAGAGTTCTTCCTTTGTGCACTCCTTGCACTGGCTCAATGCCCACCTGGCAGAGCTTCAAAGAACTCCTCAGAGCTTCTTTCTGCAACTGTGTCTCTCCTACACAACCTTGCCTCCTGAGGTGCTCAACAACCTCACAGGTCTTTTCTCTGAGTTGTTGATTCCAGTTCTTGTGCTATAGCACGTCTTTGTCTGAACCCTCAGAATTCAGAAGTGCTTCAGTGCACTGGTATTCAGAGACCGCAGTACTCTGTCATGCCCTCTTGACACGAAATCTCAAAGACCTTCACCTGAAATCAGACACACTCCTGCAAATTCAAACCTACAACATACATCTACAACATACAAAAGAACACTCACAGACATTCATTTAACACATAGTCATGCAAGAAAAACTGCTATTTGTATTAAATATGGAAAACGCCTATATTTACAAGGTGTTCCTGAGCATGGCCTGTAACAAGGTCTCAGCTCCTTCTCTTCTTCTCTCTACTCATAGATTCTCTTCTCTACTATGCTCTTCCAGCTTACTTGCTCACTCCTTCTCTCTCTCTCTCTCAAAATGAGATACTAAATCTCTTTTTACCTGAGGGGCTCTTTGAGCTCTTCCCTCCAATCTACCTACCCTATTCAATTATATTAAATGGGTTGTCTAGTCCACAAATCAGATCTAGATATCAGCCTTACAGACATTAAAGACCTATTTATCTACAACTTGCACAAAGGCATGACTTCATGGCTCAATAGCCTAAAACATTTAATTACATTCAATCCAAATTTTAAATGAGGACTGCGCCTCTCTTCATCACACGATTTGGATTCGCTGACGTGGCTGACTGGCTGGCTGACTAACGTGGAGAGATGCTTCTGCATCATGAATCCCCTGAATCTACTACCCAAGACTCAAAAATATTATCTATAGAAAGAATCAAAGCATCTCGTAACACATCACCTATTACATTTGCTTCCTTATTTTTCTCCTACTATCCTTCTCTTTGTTTCTTTGGATCTTTGTATCCTTTCTTCAAATGTCCTTTCTTCTCGCAATTCCAACATTCTATTTTTCCCAGTTTGGATTTGGATCTTCCCTTCCTAGAATTCCCATGGTCCCCTGAGCCCTTTCCTCTATCATTTGGTCTTCCCTTGTTCTCCATGTTTAACACATTACCTAATGTCTCGCCTGTTCTTTTCCATCACATTTCCTCACTAAGGATAACACCAACAACATCATCAAATTTGAGAGTGTTTGAACTAGAGACATAGTTAATTACAACTAGGAACCCTCTTTTCCTACGAGTTACCTTTCGCTCTGATACCAATTTTTAGAAAAATAGGATCGCGAAGCAATAAAATAAAAACAAATGTAGAAATAAAAGACAAAAGATACACAATACAATAGAGACATAGATATACGTGGTTCACCCGGTGTGGGCTACATCCACTAGAGAAATTTCCAGGTCCTTCCTTTTTATTATCTAGCAAAATGAAGGGATACAACCTACAACACACTTGTTGTAACTTCCTCTTATTTCTCTCCCAGTATCCTCTCTCAGAGTACAATATTCATGATAATACACAACCGCAATACAATTCCCTCATAAAACAGGGTTTCCTTCTATGGTAAAAAACCATAAAAACAACTTCTACTGTGAGATTTGCGACCTTATAATGAACGGTACAGATTAACTACAAAATTACAATATTATTAAAAGGAAAGTTTTCCAATATTTCTCTTCGGGGAAGATGCCCCCAAATCCCCCGCCAAGTGGGGGCTACAAAAATTGTTGTCGCCCCCCCATGGACCCCCCTGGCGATAGTTGTGGGGGAAAACCCCCCCACACCCCCCATTAGGGATTGAGGTCCAAGCATGGTTGAAACAAACCTTTGAATCAGGAAGATAATCAGGCTCCACAACCAACATTCTTACATTGAATTATTCTCCTTTATTTATTAGGCCTTATTAACTAATGTTGACCTTTATTACATATAAAATATATCATACTGACTAATGACCCATGAAGAGGGGTTAGGATCATATCCTAACATGCCCTCCCCCTTCAAAATCATCCTTATCCTCAAGGTTGAAGATGCATAAACTACTAGAGTATGGCCGATGGTTCCCAAGTCACATCCTCTGGTGATGTGTCCTTCCACTTGATCAACACTTCCTTGATAGTTTTTCCACGGAATAGACGTTCACGTGCATTGAGGATGACTACTTGTTGGAGCCAAAGGGAGCCTTCTTAATCTAATTCAGGAAGGATGTTTTGGACCCTACAATTTTGTCCCACCACTTTCTTTAAACATGAAACATGGAACACTAGATAGATTTTGGAAGTAGCTGGAAGGGCCAATTTAAAGGGCACTGAGCCAATACACTTGATGATATGATAGGGGCCATAAAAATTGGGTTCCAACTTTTGATTTCCATGGGATTTGAGAGATGTTTGTTTGTAAGGTTTGATTATGAGAAACACCTGATCAAGTTCCTGAAAAACCCATTATGAACTATGTTGGTGTGCCTGTTGCTTCATGCAATTTTGAGCCATGTGGAGGTTATCCTTCAGAGCCACAAGGGTGGTTGTTCTACCTTGCAAAATTTTATCAATATATTGGACCTTTGATGTGCCTAGAAGATATGTAGTTATTGTAGGTGGTCGTTGTCCGTACACCGCTTCATATGGGGTCATTTTAGTGGTCGTATGATATGAAGTATTGTATTGCCATTCTTCCAAGGGAATCCATTACACCCACTGGTGTTTTTTTTCAAAAGAAAAAACATCACAAGTAGGATTCTAAACATTTGTTGACCACTTCCATTTTTCCATTGGACTAGGGGTGATAGGAGGTGCTCATGTTTAGTTGGGTGCCTTGCAATTTAAACAACTCTTGCCAAAATGTTTTGGTGAAAGTCAGGTCACGATCAAACACAATAGAGGTGGGAATGCCATACAACTTGAAAATTGGATCAAGGAAAACTTTCACTACCATTGCCGGTGTGAAAGGGTGGGGTAATGAACAAAAATGAGCATACTTGGAGAGTCGATGAACCACCACCATGTGACTGAATTTTTCCCATCTTTGGGGAGGCCCACTATAAAGTCCATGGAGATGTATGTCCACATAGAATCTGGAATGGGTAGGGGTTGCAGAGCTCCTAAAGACTTGATGGTTTCACCTTTATTGTGTTTTCACACCTCACATTCAGTGACAAAGAGAAGGATGTCCTTCTTCATGCCTTCCCCCCCAAAAAAAGAACGACGGGAACAAGCATAGGTATTTTGGAATCCAGAGTGGCCTGCAATGGCATATGAGTGAAACTCATTAATATCCTCAGCTTGAGGGATGAAGATGGCGACAGAACCAGATGATCCTTAGACCTGAGAATATTGTCTTTCCAAGTGTATCTGAGTGGAGGATTAGGGTCCTCTTGAAGTTGATGAATTATCATGGACATAGCTAGGTGTGTTAGCCACTCTTGTCATACTTCCTCAATCCAATCCAGAATAGGTAAGGATAAAGAAAAGAGGGAGTCATCCTCCTCATGTTGTCGTGAAAAGGCATCCACCACTATAATTTATTTTCCCTTTTTATATATGATTTCATAATCATAACCCAACATTTTGGTCAACCACTTGTTTTGTCTTGGGGAGGATAATTGTTGCTCTAACAAATACTTCAGGCTATGGTGATTTTTTTCTATATGAAAACAATGTCCCAAAAGATATGGCTGCCATGTGTGCATCACATGGAGAATGACCATCATTTCTTTTTCAAACATATATCTTCCCAAATTATAGCCACTCAATGCATGGCTAGTAAAGGCTATAGGTCGGCCATATTGTGTGAGCATTGTTCCAATACCAGTTCTGAAAGCATATGATTCTACCACAAAATTTTTGTTGAAGCCATGAGCTGCTAAGAATGGAGTAGTGCACATGGCCCGCTTTAAATCTGTGAAGGCTTGCTAAGTGGTAGGTGTCCAATGAAATGAATTATTCTTAAGAAGGTCGGTCAAGGGATTAGAAATTTTTCCATAATGGTGTACAAACTTCCTGTAATATCCTGTGAGACCAAGGAAACCCTAGAGGCACTTTAAGGTCATGGGTCGCGACCAATCTTGCATAGCTTGTATATTTTTGGGGTCCAATATTACCTCATCTCGAACCACAATGTGTCCCAATTATTCTACTTCGCTGGCCCCAAAGGAACATTATGTCTTTTTGAAAAACAATTGGTTTTCCCGTAGAAAAATAAGGACTTTTCCCACATGGAGAAGGTGGGCATCCCAAGTGCGGCTGTAAATGAGGATGCCATAAAAAAAACCAGGACAAACTTCCGAAGGTAAGATGTCAATATTTCATTCATGAGACTTTGGAAGGTGGATGGGGCATTGCAAAGGCCAAAAGGCATGCCCAAGAATTCATAATGTCCTTCATGTGTTTTGAAAGAAGTCTTCGGAATATATTCCTCCTTCATACAGATTTGGCGATAGCCTAAGCGAAGGTCTAATTTTGTGAAGAAACATGCACCCTGGAGTTCATCCAACAGATCATCAATGATAGTAATGGGAAACTTATCCTTGATGGTCATTTTATTCAGGAAATGAAAATATGGACACATGCGCCAAGAACCTTCTTTATTTAATACCATCACCACTAGGGATGAATATGGGTTGGTGATTGGGTGTATTATTCCCGCCTCCATTAATTCATGTACTATCTTTTCTATTTCATTTTATTTAGAAAATGGATACATGTAGGGGAGTACATTGGGGGGTTGACTACTGGGAAGGAGATGGATGTAATGATCATGCTCACCCATGGAGGGAGGTAAGTCTGTTGGAACCTCAAAGACCTTGGGGTACTTTTCCAACATTAGTTGTAGGTTAGGAGGGACTTTAAGAGAGGCTAGATCAATGACCTAGATGGAATTGAATTGAGCAATCACACCATGGTGGCCTTTCTTCAAAAAAAATTCCATCCTTTGAGAGACGATGATTTCAGGGGATCTAGCTTGGAGGCATCAGAGGGTATAGGCGTGAGCCTCTTGGGTGAAGCTCATATATAAATCTTGGTACTCCATTTTAATTGGTCCCAGGGTGCGAATACATTCCACACCCAATAAAATATCACAACCACCCATGGAAATAGAGAACATGCGATTTTTCAGATGATAATCACCCATTTGGATTTTGACATTTTCAAAACGCCCCCCACACTTCATTTCACCACCATTAGCTATGAGGATTTGAAAAGTAGAAACTGGGTGAACAAAACAATGGAGCTCCTTAGTGAGCCCATGATGAATAAAATTATGGGTGCTACCACTATCAATTAACACCACGACCAACCTATGTTTGATGTATCCCTTAATCTTCAATGTCTGTGGGGCCGAAATACCCAAGAGGGAATGAAGAGCTTGACAGGTTCTACTGGTTCCACATGGGTTGCAACTAAATCTTCGAGGTGGACACTTGGTTGGGCATCCTCTTGGTCAGGAGCCTTATATGATGGGATGTCTTCAGAGGAAGTGGAAGTTGATGCATCAATCTGGAAGAACTTTTTTTCATGACATTTAGGGCCTAGCGAATACGTTTCATCACAAGAATACAAAAGTCCTTGCTTGCGATGTTCTGTCATTTCTACTAGAGATACCCTTTGGAATTTCAACATTTGTGTCAGAGATGAGGTAACCCCTGAGAAAGGACGATTGGGAACTGCAGTGCATAAGGGTTGGGACTCAATAATGGTCTCCACTTCCCTGGCTAATTCACACGCCTGCAACCAAGTGACCAGACGATGCATGCTAATATAAGACTTAATGGCATCCTTTAAGCCATTGATAAAACATTCAAGATATAAATCATCTGATAAGCCCTTAGTACTGATGGCCAACTGTTTAAATGTTTTGATGAAGTTGGTCATAAATCTTGTTTGTTTGAGCTTGTTGATTCAGCCCAAAAAATGGGATTCCCTATCAAAATGGGCACAAACCGCTTTGGTGAACATGGTCCAAGTGGGTAAGCCCTGATAGCATTTCTTATGCCATTGCCATATTTCTTGATCCAAGTAAAAAAACCCCACATGGAGTTTGGTCTCATCATCCCTAATATCATGGAGGGAGAAGTAGTGTTCCATTTGCGAAACCCATCCTACCAGGTAAGATCCATCAAATTTGTGCATCTCAACTTTGGGCACCTTATTCCACGAATGTGGAGTACTCCAATGAGATTTGGAAGAATGAGGATTCTCAGAATGGGAGGAGTGAATATCCTTAGAGTGGGACTCAGGGTGCTTCTCCTTAATGAGTTTCACCAATGTGTTGAACTTGTACTCGAGGGACTCCTAGAGGGCAATCATGGTCACGTTTAATGAGGTGACTCAATTTTCCAAGTATTCCATGGTCTAAGCACAAGTCTGAGCAGAAGACATGGGAAAAACTTAGGGGGAGTGTACAACCTAGGATAAGGAGGTTGGTGGGATAGGGGGCCAATAGGGGGGTGGGAAAGGGGTCAAGCCACAAAAACAATAGGGTTAAAAATGATAGGTACCATTGTGATTAGGATGAAGAGAGGAATCCAATGGGATAGGCCTCAAATAGGGGGGCGGGAAAGGGGTCGGGCCATAGGAAATTAGGGTTCAAAATGATAGGTACCATTGCGATCAGGATAAAAAGAGAGGAATCCAATGGGATAGGTCTCAAATAAGAGGGTAGGAAAGGGGTCGGGCCACATAAAATAGGGTTAAAAATGATAGATACCACTATGATTAGGATGAAGAGAGGAATCCAATGGGATATGTCTCAAATAAGGGTGCAGGTGGCCCCAAACTTAATTTCACAACCAAAATGCAGGAGGTAAAGCTACACGATAATAGATCTTGTACGTTCTGTTTTTGTTTCCATCCCAAGGGTTAGGGTATTTAGGATTTCTATAGACAAGGGTTTTCCCTGTGCTATAGCTCTTTGATATACGTGTGGGGTCCAATAGTAGTACTCGACCCAATATCTCACAACACTAACTAAGGAGGCTAGATCATGCCCTTAGCCATACTACCTGACTACCCATGTATGAGAGAGTATCTTCCTGAGTGTTATTCTCAGATGCACTATATCAGTCAGGCGACCGATTGGTTTATCTATGAAGCACTTCAGGATATCTAGGTCGATCCATATATAGGTGTTGTCTGATGTGCTACCACTTGAAGGGGTACCAATGAGGGTTACAAGGGTGGCCAACAATGTGCGATTAAATACCACTTATAGTTCCTGTGTGTATGCTTCCTTGACTGCGGATTTATTCACTGAACGACATATCTCTATAGCTTTAAGACATCATAATAAGTTTCTAATCTGAAAAAAATAACCCACAATTTTCTGTGAAGGAAAGTGCTCTGATACCACTTGTAATGTACCAGATCTATTATAATATCCAAAAAAAAAATATTGCAGAGAATAAGAACGAAACAACACGATATATTAAACCAAAACACCAGAATAATACATTTATTTATAGGAAACAATGCTCACTTGCCTCTTCGAGGGGGAAACCTCCAATAGAGCAATGCTCTATTACAATAATTCTCAAGACAAGCTATCGAATACCTTCTACTCTTATTTATACTAATTTTATCTTCTAAGGAAACTTCTCGAGGA
>JASDQU011439999.1:0-15575 GCA_032191745.1 Picea mariana | reverse complement strand
CTGAAAAAATGTAGAATATTAATAATCAGATCAAAGAGGAATTTTAGAACAATAACAGAGAGTATAAACACAGAGTTGATCAACATAGGAGAAAACTTCAAATTGAAGTTGGATATCAATTTATAGAACATCTCATGAAGGAAAGGTTACCAAGAGGAACATATAATAAATTGAAGCTAAAAAAGATAGCACCGTGCAAGATCTTAAGAAAATTTGATGAAAATGCTTATGAGATAGAGCCACTAGAGGATATGGGTATATCGCCCATATTCAATGTTTCATACATGTATCCTTATAGGTAATTTGACTCCAGAGAATCTAAATGCCAAAGGAGATGCAGTGGGAGAAACAGATGTCTGTAGCAGAAAATTCACAGATGGAGAAGATCATAGATCAAAGGACTGGTAAGAAGACCAAGAGAAGAACTTATTTTGAGTATTTGGTCAAGTGGAAAGGACACCCAAGAGAAGATTCCAATTGGGTAAATGAAGTGGATATCAAGAAACATGGAGATTTAGTGCAAGAGATCATGGATAGGAGTCAATGAATTTTTGGACAGAGGAGTATGATACTAGAACATTGCCAACAAAGCATGAGTGGAATACAGCTCAATGCACTAGTGTTCATTTTGAAGTGATAATTTTAATTTAATAAGGCATATCACACAAATATTCTAAAAATACTATAATTTAAGAACTTATTAAATATTTTAGAATTGGATGATTGCATAAGATCGTTGGGGAATGCATTTTTCTTTAACGTAGTAGCTTGCAATACAGATTTGATGCATTTTCTCTTATTTGTTTGTCTCAAACATTTATTGTAATAAATCCTAGTAGTTGAAATATTTTATTTCGATAGGATAACACTAAGGTAGCTTGGAGGGAAATCTCAATGAGCTCATGTTGTATAAATAAATGTATTGTTTCCCAAATGAGGTTGTTGGCATTCTAGTTGTTGATAGTTGGTGCAATTTAGTCGATTATTGCTGATAGTTGTTGTTGGAGGCTGATAGTTGTTGTCATTGTAGATGAGATTTTTAGATCTTCTAAAGAGCATGTATGAATCCGTGTACATATCATTTTGAATGAATATAATAGAGGAGAGTTGTTCCAAATGTTTGGTGTTGCGGTGTCTATTTGAATGAATGAATGGTAGGCTTTTTGTTAATTGCAATTCTTTGTTATTTATTGTTCTTATGTTATGAATGCATTTACATGGTTGAATGTATGAATCTGTGAGATAGTATATAAGTTTCATTTCTTTCTCTTCTACGAGCTTGTGTAAGGAGTGCATAGTGTCTGTAAGGTGTGCGTTGATAGAGTTTGTTTCGACTCATAAGATCATAAGAGATAACATGAAACTTTTGTTGGACACACCAACCACATTTAGAGGGGCGGTGAATGAGTGTGGGGCTCTTTTCAAAAACTTCCCTCTTACAAAAAAATCATTAGTTAGCAATCACTATTTACTCATTACTTATTATTGTTATAACGAGATAGATGTGAACAGATATCAACAACATATATCAACAATATATCATCAACAAATCATCACCACAAGGAACAAAAATAACACAAGATGTATGTACAATTTTATTTTTATTACAGACTTCAATCCGTGGGTTTTATCAACAACAATTGAATAAAATACAACTCTACAAGAGCACCATCTCTATATGCAAGACTCAACTTACATCCTCAGCACCAACAGAGATGAGGCAACAATCCTCCACAGATATCAATATGTCATAGGTATGCGACCTGTCAGTAGTGCAGCCCATGTGTGTGCATGCCCTGGCTCACTATAGCCCGTGTGTGTACGCGGTCAGTATGTATTACAACTTTTGTATGCATTCTGAGTTACTTAGGTTTTTCTCTTCAAGATCAACTGAGATCCTCTGTAACCTTCAGTCACATTTTCATTTGTCTTTCACTGTCCAATCTGATCCAGAACCAATCACAACACATCCAATCTCTCCAACAACTTACTCATGATTCTCAACAGAACAATATGAATGTTGCTACATCATGTATAAGAAACTAGTATACTATAGAAAACATATCAACACTGAATCATAGGAGTGTTTCTCACTCCATCAACCAACACAAACCACATAGCAACAACCATACCAAGAATTCCTTAAGAATTCACCACATAACAAGCAAGAGTATACATCAAGACAACAATATAACCATACCAGAGTTTCTATGGAAGATTTGAGCCTGTATATTGTAGATCTGGAACCTGCTTCAGTCTTCAAGAGCTTGGCATCAGCTCAAACACCAATATCCATCACTTCATCCATTTGCATGTTCCCTGTCTTCATACAACCCATGTGTGTACCACCCTCACTCATTGTAGCCCACATACACCTCAAAAACTAGGGTTTTTGAACCTCCGAGACTTTTTCCATCATGATCTCAGATATTTCTGAAACTTTGATGCATCCATGAGATCATCCTCTCTCTCTCTCTCTATTTTAGAATAGATCTTCAATTCATGCTCAAGAGATACACACAATATCTACACAAATATACTCCAAAAATGTACGTTACACAAGAGACCCTTGCCTCTTATTTATACTCTTCATCTTCTAGGTCACTTAACCCACTTTTGGGTCACTTAACCTATCTTCCTCATTTTAGGGTTAACCACTTTCCATAATTAGAAAATTCTCCATTACTTTATCATTTAAATATTCCTCTTTGACATTGTCAGCTCACTTTATCATTTAAATAATCTTTTTTGATTTGTAGCTTTACTTTATCATTTAAATAATGATTTCTTCTTTTCAATCTCTTTGACTTCTTTGACCTTCTAGGGATTCAAGCCAACATATGAGGGTCCTCCAACTTTGTAAGGCCATAACTCTCAAACCATGAGAAGTTATGTGACATTCCACATACCATCGGAAATTTCATGACAAGAACTATCCATCTTGGATAGTTTCACTAACAATTTCAATAATCTTCATCTCATTGTTCCACATATCAGCACGGGTTCTCCAACCATACTTCAAGGATAAATCAACCGTAAAGAGTCTTCCCATGAGGGATTTCACCATAAGGGAACCACTTTGGAGTTCATCCATTTGTGCACTTTATCAACCATGATCAATATAACTATGCATCATATATCAAGGAAATCACATCCATCCATCTTCATCTTTGCATCATGTATCGATGACAACTCATTGATCCATCTTCATCTATGCATGGCATCGTATGCATCATATAATTGACATCTATGCATTCTCATTGAGTTCAATACATATTACATTTGACATCAATCATCAATCAATCAATCAAACCATTGGCATCAATGAAAACATGATCCAACAAAATCCCCCTTTGCATTGCTGGAAATACCAACATTGATGTCAGCACCAATCATTAATGTCAACATGTAGACAAGGCTTGATCTACATCAATAGTCATAAAACATATCAATGAGACTATATCTCCCCATCAATAAACATCAATCACATCAATGTGATTATCTCTCCCCCTTTGACATCAATGGAAAAGAGTCATTCTCCCCTTGGGGCTGCTCCCATTGCTTGAAATCTCCTTGGGGTTTCTCACCTTGTCTAAATTCCTTTGATATTCCTCTAAATAATCTCTCCCATTTTGAACAAGGGATATCACTCTGATGTAATGCTAAAGATACATCGCTCATACTCCCCCTGCAACCATTGCTCCCCATGGAACTATGTATCTATGCTCTTTCTTCAAGTGTAGGGCTCTTTTCTCCTCTTAGAACCATGGGAAGAAGAATGACTCTCCCTATGGGTATGTCTCCCCCTATATTCTCTTCAAGATGAAAAATATTCTACCATATGATGATCCTTGGACTTGTTCATGCATCAAACTCATGCCATACCAATTATCATGAAACAAAAGATATGTCAACAATAAAATAGAGAATCATGAGTAGAACATCACCCAAGTACATAATGTACCAATTGTGTTCCCATAATGCACAACACCCATGTACATCAACCATGTACATTAATACCATACAATGTGCCATAAGATCTCATCAATGGAATGTATCAACCATATGCCAGCATGTGCATCTACCAATGTTCCAACCATGTGCATCTACCAATATGCCAACCATGCCAACCATGTGCATCTACCAAGATGCCAAAAAATGTGCATCTACCAATATGCCAAACAAGTGTCATATCACTCATGATATGTCTCCATCATGAACCAAGTTCCATAACCATGTATCTCAAACAAATACCAATTGTTTTGTTAATCAAGTAATACCAATGGTGTACTATCATCAAGCATATGCCATCGATGAGTGTACCATACATGCATATCAACATGTATCACCACTTGTACCAAGAAAGTATATCAACCATGCACCAATACTACAACATGATGAATCCTCATACATGTATTCCAAATCCTCCATAAAACATGTGCCAATCAAAATGCTAGTAGGTGCCCCTACCAATGTACTAGAAATGTACCAATCATACATCAACTATAGATTAAGTTATGACTAATCAATGATGTACAACATGATCACCTCATCAAATCACCAACTACATTTCCCAATATGTAGCCCATCCATATGCCAAATTCATGCATCAAGTTTTCCAACAAGTAGCTTCCAATAATACATCATAAGATATATCAATGAAACTTAAATATGCACCAGTCATGTACCCCAATCAATCAACCTCAATCCTCCATTTACTATAGAAAATACTATGCATCCAACAATACATTTACTAGTAGTATTCTTCAATAGATCAATGGAATTAGCATCATCATGATATATCATATAACCAAGGTGCCATAATTTCATTGGCATAACCAACATTGTTATTCAACAGTAAATTCCTCAATCCATACTCATGGGTTACTTCCATGCATCCAAAATAACCTTTCATTATTTTTTATCATCACATTACATAATCCAATATAAAATCATGAAAACCTGCAACAAACCATGTCAGAACCTGCAACAAACCACGTTAGGCCTTGCAACATAGAGTTATACCATCACATCAAGCTACAACCCATGTGCGTTTCCTTTTTCCCAAGGCTTTACCACATATACGCGGCCTGTTGCACAAACAACTCACATATGTATGTGACCTATTGAAGGTTATCCTGTGTATGTATGTGATTATTATGACTGTTACCCGTGTATGCTTTAGTATATGACACACTTGAGCCTCCTTTAAGGCTTCCATTCTTCTCTGGTTGCTCAGTCTTCTTCACCGACTTATGAAGGTGTCCTTGCTTCTTAGAACTTGATTTGTGAGATTCCATATTTTCAAAGATGTCTCCCTTCCTTACTTCATTCCTTCTTCTAGTCATGCTATGTGAAGTTCTCATCATGGAATTTCTTCTTGTGTTCCAGCAATCCTGGGATTTGTGATCAAATCCACTATAGCTGTAGCATCTCATTATGTGACATTGAACAACAATGTGTCCTACTTGATCACATCTCCAACACCTTATGGTGTTATGAAATATTCCATTATTTCTCCTTGCATACGATCTACATTCCAAAGCTTTGTGACCATATTCATTACATGAATAACATTGACCATGAAAAACACTTTCATACCTTTGTTTTGGTGTCCGTCTTCTTTGAGGTGTAAGGATGGCTTCTTAATGTCTTCCTTGCTTTATTCTTTTAAAACTTTCCTTGCCTTGTGTAGATGGTTGAATTTCAACATTGTCTTCATCCTTTGAGGGACTTACCTCATGCTTCTTTGAGGTGATTGCTTCAGCATGTGTAGCTTCTCTCTTGTATCCAAGACTTGATTTATCATATGGTGATCTTTGACTTTCCATGATCTCATTAAAGATTTGTGAGATATTCAATAATTTGTTTGACTTCTCTACCTTCTTTCTAAGGTCAACAACTTCATTTTCTAACTTCTGACATGACTCTTCCTTTTCATTTATTTGATTCTTCAATAGTTCCTTTACCCTTTTGGCTTCTTCAATTTGGGTTTTGAGATGGACAATAGTTTCAAAAAAATTTCTAATCTCATCATCTACCATAATATTTTCATTCTTTAGTCTTGTGATCTCTTCTTCCTTTTCTTCTAATAGGGTCTTATTACTCTCTTCTTATTCCTTGAGCATTTATCTTAACTTCAAGATGTGTCTTTTGCTCCTCCTAGGAAACTTCTTAGTGTTATCTGAAAGATACCTATAGTATATATAATAATGGTCATTGCTATATTCATATAAACCATCTTCAACTTTCTTTTGAAGTTCTAATAGATATTATTCTATTCTTTCCATGGGATAACTACCATCAAACTCTACATAAACTATTTATGGATTTTCTTCTTCACTTGTAGAGAAAAATTCAACATCATCACATTTTGAATCATTGCAATCAAGGGTCTTTGAGGATTATTTACCTTCATTTGAAATATCTTCAAGATATTATTTTTTTCCAACATCATCACTTGATTCTTTGTGTTCATTTGAAATGTCTTCAAGATCTTCTATCATCACTTGACTCTTTGTCTTCATTTGAAATGTTTTCAAGCTCACATTTATAAATAATGCATTCATGAGTTTTTGGAGATTCTTTACCTTTAATGATCTTGATGGAGTGGTCTTCAACATATTCCTTCTCCTTCTTACTTTGATATGTCTCCTCTAGATTTAGCCATAGATCCTTGGCAGAAGTTCATTGTCCCATGCTCTCTTTGATAGGACTTGAGAGTCCACTAAGAATGGTCTTGAGAGCCAATGCATTATTCTTCTTTCCTTCCCTTTGAGCTGCATACTTTGACTTGTTATTCAATGAAACTGATCCACCAATGGCTGCCTTGCAAATACCCGCTCCCATTTCCTTCAAGTGTACTCTCATATCTATTCTCCATGTAGAATAGTTTTCCTCATCAAGGATTGGAGCTTCATCATCCATTTGTGTGTCTATAGATCTCCTCCAAGCTTGTTAAGGCTTATAGTGAAGGCCTGCTCTGATATGAATTGTTAGACACACCGACCACACATAGAGGGGGGGGTTGAATGAGTGTGGGGATCTTTTCAAAAACTTCCCTCTTACACAAAATGCATTAGTTAGCAATCACTATTTACTCATTACTTATTGTTTTCATTTATAACCAGTTAGATGTGAACATATATTAGCAACATATATCAATAATATATCATCAACAAATCATCACCACAAGGAACATAAAGAACACAAGATGTATGTACAATTTTATTTTTATTACGAACTTCAATCCTTGGGTTATATCAGCTACAACTGAATAGAGTACAACTCTACAAGAGAACCAACTCTATATGAAAGACTCATGTTACATCCTCAACACCAACTGAGAGGAGGCAAAAATCCTCCACAGATATCAATCTATCATTGGTATGTGACCTGTCAGTAGTGCAACCCGTGTGTGTACGTTCCCTGGCTCACTACAACCCGCATATGTACGCAGTCAATTTGTATTACATCTTGTGTATTCCTTCTATTATCTCCTCAAATAAATCAATTGAGATTTTTTATTTTAGGTGATAGGATGTCTTTTAAAAAAGGTACTTTTTATAAAAAATTAAAGCTCATTTCTCAAAGATTTACGCATGTAATAAAGCTTAAATAAACTTTTGTTTAGTTTTTATTTGATCTAATTCAAATCTTAGGTTTCGGTGGCTTAGGAAAACATTTTGATTGTTCATTAGCCACCGAAAGCCTTAGCTTTCGGTAGCTTAAACAAAGGAATTCAAGGCTATTTTAGCCACTGAAATCGCAGAAGAGGGGAAAGAGTCAACACATCCTTTCACACGTTTCAACAGTCGGGTTCGAAGTTTTATAATTGAAATAAGCCACCAAAAAGACAGGAGAACGAACCATTCACGACTAAAATCTGATCTCTGTATGATATAAGCGAATCTTTTCAGATCGTTGTATCATCAAGCCATATGATTACGTACCCTCCATCATTACAGTTATCGACCATGATTGCTGCAAATCACGAACCATTCTACGACATCCCTTGTAATCAATGCCACGTTCTAAAGCTCGCCTTAGTTTTCTCATTTCTGTCACAACCGAGCCGACTCTCCCTAACTCTACGCTATGTAACTCTCCCCCGAAATCCATTCCTTCGATCACAGGTGTACAGAAGCATTGTGGCAAATGAAGAAAGAAGTATCAACCTTGAGGAAAGAGCTCGACGACATGAATTACTTGGAATCACACTCGGAGGTATGTCAACTGTTCAGGGATGCAGGGTGTTATAATTTTTGCAAGAAATTACAGAGTTCTCATCAACAGGTGGAAGAGACCTTTGCCCTCAATTTCGATGGAAAGAAAGGAATCATAGGTCATGATGAATTTGAGATAGATGAAGCCCTCATAGATGAAGTGATAGAGCTTCCCAGGACTGGAGAAAAATGGTTTAAAACTACTGTCACTAAGAGTGTTGAATTCAGGTCTTATTTTAAACTAGAACACAGGGGTTTGAAATGGAAGAAAGACATTCCTGTGTCTTTCCTTGAAGAGAAATGGAAGCAGTTACTAAAATCCATAATGGTTTATATTACTTGTGTAGGGAGATATAACAAAGTGATGATTTACAATTTTAAAGTCATAAATCATTTGACTGGTAGAAACCCACTCAATCTGCCCTATTTTCTCCACATAAGGTTATCCAAAATGGCTCATCAAGTCAAGTCCAAGCCCAATAAAGTTGCAGGTAGATTATCACACCACAGTCTAATTAAAATTTTGGTTTGTGAGTTGTTGCAAAGAAGAGGCAAAGAGTGGAATTACTTCTTGTTTTGGAATGATTTCTAGACTGAGGTTCAGCCAGAAGGTAAAAAGAGTCCTCATTCCAAGAAGTCTTCTACTCCCAGAAGTGG
This sequence comes from Picea mariana, assembly GCA_032191745.1. Classification (NCBI taxonomy): domain Eukaryota; kingdom Viridiplantae; phylum Streptophyta; class Pinopsida; order Pinales; family Pinaceae; genus Picea; species Picea mariana. Next base: position 6,693 of record JASDQU011439999.1, on the reverse strand, counting down.
AAAGAGGAGGAGGAGAGCTATCTCTCTATCTCTTGTTAATGAACCCTCTCCTCCCTCTAAGCTTGACAAAACTAAGAAGAAATTAAATTTCAACAGTGAAAATGAAAAGGCCAAAGAATCCCCAGTGAACAAAAACATTATTAATCTTCCTTACATAAACTTGGAGGATGAAGAGCACCAGATTGAAACAGGGCACGGGGATTCAGTTACCACAGAGCATGAAAATTATGTTTTTGTGGATATATACATAGCAAGTTATGAGGACCTTCCATCACCTACACCTCAACAAGAAGTTAGCTGAGCAAGAAGTGCTAGAAAGGGTAATAAAAACTAGGTATGAAACCCTGTCAAAGAACTTTGTAGAAAGCAACTCATCCTTGGAAATATTAGCCCATGAAAGCATAAAGGAGAAGAAAAAGAAGGACAAGATTGTAAAAGACTACAACAACTTATGGCGAGTAGCTCAGGGCTTGAAGAAAAATGTCAGAGCTTTGAGGAAACAAGTTATGTCTTCAAAACACCAGGCTCAGACACATGCTTCTCTTGAGACCCTAGCAGAGGTGGCAGTTCAGTGCAATGAAGTAGAGGCATCCAGTAAGCCTACAATCTTTGAGCAAGATGCAGAAGCCTAAAAAGATCAGTCCTAAGGCTTTTTTGAGCTAAGACAAAGGGTATTTTTCAAATTTTGATAATCTCAGCTTTCGGTGGCTTAGACGAACATATCGATTGTTCATTAGCCACTGAAAGCAGAGATTTCAGTAGCTAATTGGTCTGAATTCTATCTACTCTAGCTACTGAAAGCACTGATAAGGCAGAAAGTTAATGTTTTTGCACAGGTCCAAGTTTTCCTTGTCCAAAATCCTCATAAATGGTTCTAATCGATGGAAGATAATTAATGACATCCTTATCAAGAGTTTGTTTTGGTTTTGGAGGTGCTCTACAAGACAAAAATGTAAAAAATGGTTAGCTATTTTCAAGGATATGAAGTTGTTTGACTATCAACAGGTGTCATGTTCGAATCCTCCCATATCACATGAGATCCAGTAGCCTCGGAAGGCTCACTACACCTACCAAAGAATCTGAAGAACATAAAGATCATTTGAGAATTTGAATTGACTTAGTTTATAGGATCTTTGCCTACTTTCTTGGGCTAGTTATTGATTTTCTATTTTAGGCAAAACTCGATCCAGTAATCTAGGATCTTGAAATTGTTTGTAAAGGCATATAAAGCCCAAAACATTTGATGAACAAAGCGTTCGATTTTGAGCTCTATAATCCACTGTTATTGTAAAAAAGACACTTTCTTTAATAGATTAAGCCTACAAGCTTCTTTCATTGTTATTGTCATACTCTCTTTTATCTTTGTGTATGCCTATGAGTTGAAATCATTCCTTTGTCTATGTTTAATGGTCCCATGGTAACTATCATCTTACCTTTGATTGTTAAGCAAGAATCATAAGCATCCTTTGATAGTTTTTTGACCCATCATATATATTGCCTATGTATGTTCTGGTTAATTGATTGGTTTTCTTATCCATGATTTATAAACCTATCTGATAATAGCTCTTGAAGGGGTTTTATTGCATGAATATAGCTAGACTGTATTGAATATACAATCCAGTGATTTAATATATTCATATTGATCCAAACCCACACCCATTATTGAGAAAATAGTTACAAAAAGGTGAAGTTACCAGGCCTCTCTGAGATACAACCTAGGAGAGTTTCCTAGAGTGATAATAAATTGGTGTCGTTGCTGGGGAGAGGAGACAGAAGCTCAACTTCCTTGGGAGAAGACAAGATCCAAATTTGATGATAGAGAAAGTTTGGACACATTTTCGGTTGTAACCATCTATCTGGTGACTCCATTGGAATGAAGTGGCTCTGAGAAGGGCTCATACCAGGGAAAACTAAGAAAGAACACTGACAACACCAGTTCTAGATCTTGAGAAGATCATCAGAAGTGGAAAAGAATTACAAAGAAAAACTTTTGGATCTGCAAGAGCATCCAAACCAGGTATTTCAAGAAAAACTTCTTCTTTTGTATCTAGAGAACCTCTTGTCGAATCCCCTTCTGCTAAAACTTCTAGTTCTCATTAAATTGAAATTGTGTCAGAAAGCTTGAAGGGTGACGAGCCTTCAATTTCCTCTGATGTTATAGATTCTATTTCTAAGCATGTTACTATATCCAAATTAACAGAAGAAGTTGTAGAATCTCTCCAAGAAGAGGACTCTTCCTCTTCTTTGAATTCTTCACCAACTGAGCCTGTAGAGAGTTTTTTCCATACTCATACTAGTCTGCCCATTCTTGAAGATATTTTACAATATCTTTCCTCTAAGGGTGAAGAAAACTTGGCCTTACTACTCAGTCAGTTTTACAGAGCTTCTTACTTTCCACCTTATTCAAGAAACACATTCTAGGGTAGTCATCCTACCAGAGCTTCTCCTTCATTCCTCAGTGAAGTAAGACCACCATTGTCCATAGTCCTACCTATACCATCTCAACCATCATATACAGAAACTTATTCCTCTGCATCAACCCCCAAAATTGCCATGGATTCCCCTTTGAAAAAAATGGAACAAATCATAGCCAATATGTATGCCCCTCTTATGTTTCCCAATCCCTTATCAACCATGCCAACAGAAAATTATCAGAAATATATGCCAAATTTTACTAGATCTGGGGATTATACTACTAAAGAACATATAGAATCTTTATATGCTTATGTTGAGAATATTAACATTTCAGAGGAAGATGTTTGGACCCGAATTTTTGTGCAGAGCTTCGATGCTCAAGCCAGGAAGTGGTTCAAGGAACTGCCAGCAAATTTAGTGGCAGGCATTGAGTAGTTATATGAGGTATTTTTCAAACATTGGGGAGAAAGAAGAGACCTCTTGTATTATATTACTAAATTCATAAATCTAAGGAGAGAAAACGGGGAGTCTATCTCAGACTTAACCAAAATATTCAATAAGATGTTTGGCAAGATTCCTACAGAGATCAAACCAACTGATGCATCAACAAATATTACTTACTCTTCTGCCTTTGATCCAAAATTTTTCTTAATCCTTAGAGAAAGAAGGTCAACCACACTCTCTTTAATGCAAGATGTTTCTCTTGAGGTTGAATCTAACATTATGGCATCTTAGAAACTTAAAGTAAAATCTGAGAGAAAGAAGTCGTCTATTGATCCTCCTTCTTCTTCAAATACCAAAATGGAAAAGATGGCCGAGATGTTGGACAACTTGACCTCAAAAATGTCAAAACTGAAAATTCAGAGTCATCAACCAGCAAGAAGTAAAGATCCTAATGCCTATGCTCCCAGGAATCCCAATGCATTCCCTTACAGAAGGAACAACCAACTGGTCCAGATCCTTCATAGATACAAGAATGTAGCTGAAGACCAAAGGATCAAGGCCCCCTTCCAAAATGTAGTGTTAGAAGAAGAACATGAGCTATCTCATGATGAAGTTGAAAAAGAAGAAGACATCAATTGCTTTGGGGATGAAAATGATTCCTCCTTCTTGACACAAACAGATTATGAGGAGGCCTAGATGGACGAGCCGATTCATGAGGCAAGCATTGAAAAATATTTTTATCAGACAAATGATCAGCCATGTTACAATTTAAGATCTAACACTACCACTCCAAAACCATTTCTTGTTGCCCCTGGAAAAAGGAAAGATGTTGTTGCCAAGCAACTTGATGCCCCTACAAAGCAAACCTCCTCTACTGCAAAATAACAACAGAAGCAATTGTAGCCCCAAGCTAAAGAAAAATTCTCCCTCATAGCTCCTTTTAATGAGGTAAAACGTTCCGATAAACTATCATATTCATTTAATTTCGAATCAGAAATTCAGAAGGTGAGAATACCTATGCCATTGACTGAACTTATGAAGAAGGACATATTCAAGTCTACTATCCTGAAGTCCCTTCAACCAAAGACTCCTCCAGCTGCTGATTATGTAAACCTTCAATATGACAAGCCCATAGTGACTATAGCACCTATGGTTGAAGATTGAGATGACTCTTGTCCACCCTTCTACATATCCATGAATATCCATGACAAGATCCTTCACAACTGCTTGCTTGACTTGGGAGAGTCACACAATATTATGCCTAAAGAAGTGATGGATGAACTTGGGCTTGACATCACAAAACCTTACCATGATCTCTTCTCTTTTGACCCTAGGAAATTCATATGCCTTGGCCTCATAAAATACCTTGTCATAAACCTTGCCTGACTGCCAATGAGGAGCATGGTAATGGATGTTGTAGTGGTTGAAATCCCACCCAAGTTTGGCCTCCTCTTGTCACGTTCATGAAGAAAAAGGATAGGGGGTAGCTTGTAGATGGATCTTTCATATGCCATAGTCCCAGTGTTTGGAGGAGAGATAAACAAACTTTATATAGAAAATCATCTTGCCTACATCATTAGTGATGGGAAGAATTCTGTAAACCATCCCATTTATGCATTAGACATAGAATTTGGATCATGCATTCTGCAAATAGATGATTCTTAGCCAGCTCCTTTGCAACTCACAAAGCCTACTTATCAACAGACTGATGGAGAGAGCACTCCCATGTGGAGCATGTTCTTTGATGGTGCCAGTACCAAAGACTCAGTAGGTGCAGGTGTAGTTTTGATTTCTCCTTCAAAAGAGGCTATTCATTTGTCTTTTAAACTTGATTTCAAAACTACTAACAATATAGCAGAGTATGAGGATTTGCTACTGGGATTAAATTCTTCCAAGGAGATGGGAATCAAAGGACTAAAAGTGTTTGGATATGTGGATCTTATCATACAACAAGTGAATAATAATTTCCAAGAAAAAAAATGTCCAGTTGAAATCTTATAGGGATAAGGTATGGAAAATCAAGGATTCTTTCTCCATTTTTGATATTTCTTATATACCCAGAGCTATGAATCATTTTTCTGATTCCCTTGTTGTCTCAGCCAGTATGTTCATTCCTCCCATGCATCCCAGACTCAATTATGAAATCCAAGTCAAATATAGACCATCCTTGCCCGACAATATAAAATATTGGAAAGTCTTTGAAGATGATGATGAGCTTAGTAGATTTCTCGAGGTGGTAGATGAATTTTATGATATGCATATTTACCAGGAAAATCAAAATGTAAAGGAATCCAAAAAGCCTAAGATAAAAAGAAAAATGGGTCAACATGATATTGTTCAGCTGCCCAACAATTATATACTTCGGGGTTTGGTGCCTCTTGAGAATATTTTTGACCAAAAATATGTCCCCTATAAAACTGATAAGAAGGAGAAGAATCCTGCTGTCCATGAGCACAACTGTAACACACCCACTATGGGAACTAACATTTTTCGTCTTTTTCCTTCTTTTCACCAAGGAACAGAATCCACGAATTCCTATGGGGCCTGATGCAGACCCTACCATCCCTTATCCCTACCCATGTGATCATTGGCTATGACCACAGGCCTTACTAGAGAGGTTCTTCCGGATTTCGTGATTCAGGAAATTGCGATGCATGTGTTCCCCTGCTCTCTTGTCTCTTGAAGTGTCAAAATCCGAAAACCAAATGTACATGCACTACGTCATATGGGGATTTCAAAAGTCAGGAATTCAGGACTGGCGTGTACCAGGGACTTTCTTCTAGACAACCTGGGTGCTGAAATACCGAGACATCAAGACTTATCTGTGCTATTTGTATTTTGGGGTTTCGCAAGTTGGGACTTCATGATCGGAAAGTACAAGGGAACTGACCCTTGGGTTTCTCGGGTGTCGAAACATCGAAACATCAAAACTCTAGACACACTATGTCATTTCGAGGTTTCACAAGTCAGGATTTTGGGACTGGTGAGTACAAGAGACTTGGCCTTAGATATCCCAGGTGTCAAAACATCGTATCTCATCCACGCTATTGTCATTTTGGGGTCTCGCAAGTCAGGATTTTACGATGTGCGGTGGCAAGAGGTCTCGCATCTAGGTTTCTCGGGAGTCGAAACTCTGAACCATATATCCACTAAGCTCACTACCTCCAAAGTTCATATATATATGCTAAGCTCATTTCGGGGTTTCGCAAGTTGGGCTTTCACAATGTGCGAATACAAGGAAACTCGCATCTGGATTTTCTGGGTGTCGAAACACCGAAACATCCAACTCTAGACATGCTGTACCATTTTGGGTTTTGCAAGTCGGAATTTCGAGTCTGGCGAATATAAGGAAACTGACCCTTGGTTTTCCGGTTGCCAAAACTCTGAAACACCAAGACTTATCCACGCTAGACCATTTCGGGGTTTCATACTTCAGGATTTCATGACTGGAGAGTACACGAGAACTTACCCTTCGGTATCCTAGGTGCTGAAACACCAAAAGACCAAAACTCTAAGGGAGCCATTCTTTCTGGTGTAAGGTCTCCAAACTTAGGCCATAAAATCCTTCAACGGATTCTTTGGTAATTATCACCAAGCTTGGGGACATGACTGGAAGGCATTCTTAACTTATCAAGCTATGAACTCTGTGACAAGGGTGAGCTAAGCTTAGATATTTATTTAAACGATAGTCCTTTCAAGGAACTCACTTCGGCTCTGGAATAGTGAGGGAACCTTCCCAGAAGGACATGACTTCGGGGAAATCCAGCTAAGACATCACGTGAGTCGAGTAAATGGGACAGATCTCCTGAGAATGGACTCAAAATTTGAACTTGT
>JASDQU011439998.1:14760-26542 GCA_032191745.1 Picea mariana | reverse complement strand
ATAAGAAATGTCAATAAAAAAATGAAGTTCCAAGATATTAAAATAAAAAACATGGAATATAAGAAAATCCAATCAAACAAAAAAAATTGAAGTTCTAAAATATCAAAATAAAAAACATCAAAAATACTTGTTAAAAAAAAATCATAGAAAGAGAAGAATCATGTTGTAGTAGAGAAAAACTTGTTACTATTACGGTAGCAAAAAAACTTGTTACTATTACGGTAGCAAAAAAGTGGGGATGAGTAAGGCCAATAATACCCTTGAATTTGGGACACAAGGTAATTCTCCCTTGATATATATTCATGTTCATGTGAAAAAGATGGAAGAAGGGAGTAATCAACCTAATGTAAGTCACTCTAGATTACTTATCTCTACAATTTTTTTGGTGTAATGAAAACACCTAATAAAAATATATATTTTGTCCTCATAAATCATGAATTCCTAGAGGGGGTTATATGAGTCCATAAAGAGACAATAGAACTACACATACTCATATAGAGACAATAGAACTACACACTAATATGGTAATAAAGGGAGCCTCTAAATACGATGTGCTCATCAAAGTCAAGCTCTAAAGAACAATTTTGAGAGGCATGGTACTTTTCGAGTATATGTTATTGTATTTTAATGTCAATCCAATGGGAAAAAATTCTAAGTTTGGTGCATTCAACAGGTTTTATAAAACCATTCCTCAAGTGAAAATATATATTGGAGTAGTGATGGAGTTTTGAGAAAAATGGTTGTGTAGGATTCAATTGTATCATTAAAGGTAGGCTTTGTAGATCCTGGCTCAAATGCTCTTGTTTATCTCTTTTTCAAAGACCTGGAGCATTGAAGAGGTTGTTCTATACCAATAGGATTCTACTCCATGTTCTATTATCATCATAGAGGAAATGAGTGTGAGATATGGATACCTAAGGTGAAGAAATTGATCAAAGTTGGTCATTCATTTAACCCTTTGTGTTACCACCACCACCTAGAATATAATCAAAATTACAAGTGGGGTAGTGTTAAACTTCGAGAGAATGATAGCATGACTCACTTATATATTAGCCTAACTATGGTCGGACAACAAGGGGACAAATATCCTATATTCAGTTATATTTTTCTACATTAATTGTCCAAAGATATCCAGACCCCAAATCTCATAACCATATAGGGGGGTAGGTAACATAATAGTGGAAAAAATTGATCTTTGTCAAAATTTCCCAAAACTGAAGTTGGGAGCACTACTTCTCAAGGGTGGTGGGTGGTGAGAGTCACAAAACTAGTTTACCCACCAAAATTAAAGTTGGAAACACTACTTTGCAAAGATGATGGATGAGGACAATCACAAAACCAATGTTCTTCCCACCTCAAACTAAAACTTGATTTTTTTTTAAAAAGAAGCCCTCTTTCCTTTGTTGTTGAAAATCACTCGGTTCACCTTTTTCTTGGAGAGGTTGGAGCCATGATTTAGGTTGTCTCATTATAGCTATGAATCTATCCTTAGGCTCTTAGAATCATCTTCATGCCAAATTGTGAGTAGTTTTAAATTGATTAAAACTTATTAAATTATAAATTTTGTTCTTAATATATTCATGCCAAATTGTGAGTAGTTTTAAATTGATTAAAACTTATTAAATTATAAATTTTGTTCTTAATATATTTGATTATTATTTTTATAAGCATTTTTGGTTAATCATCCCACCCCCTCTAAATTTGATTATTTTTATAAGTATTTTTGGTTAATCCTCCCACCCCTCTAAATTGAAGTGAATAATGACAAAAAGTAATATCAAAAAAAAATATTTGATTATTATTTTTATAAGCATTTTTGGTTAATCCTCCCACCCCTCTCAATTTGATTATTTTTATAAGCATTTTTGGTTAATCCTCCCACCCCTTTAAATTGAAGTGAATAATAACAAAGAGTAATATAAAAAAAAAATTAATAATGATTATCTATTTATTCGTTATAGCGATTGACGTCTATTACAAGAACAAGTAACCCAACAAAACTTAGTGCAAATGGATCCTATGACCTCCCTTAACGTTATACCTTATCGGAAAAGACCAAACCAACAAAGATATCCTTTAACACCTAACATATTTATATGTTATTCTCATATTATATATATTCGATTATTTATTTATTTTCCTTGATATTTTAGCATCCACTATATGCTTTATGTTAGCACATATGTTATTGTCATATTATATATATTCCATTATTTATTTATTTTCCTTGATATTTTAGCATCCACTATATGCTTTATGTTAACACCACTACATACCTTTGGTTACTTATAATTATTTAAGATTCATACAAAAGAATTATGTAACTAACATTAAAAAAAAAACTTATGAATTGTTTAAGGATTATGTAAGAAGAAAAACTTTTTAAAAAAATGTCTATTTCCCATAAATTATATGACCATTCTTATTAGTCCCTGCCTCCAGCTAGGGACTATAGCTTCCACCTTGTGGTCAACACCTGTTGATTGGGTATTACACAGTGTGTTTTGGTGTATTAATGGATGCGTTTTGTTGCTTTCAAAATTATAAATTTTAAGTCTTTTTCATTATTCTTTAATTAAAGTAAATCTAAGAGTACAAGGTTTTGGACAATTTCCACATCTAGACACACAGACCTGTGTGGAAATACCTATCTAATGCTACCACTAGCATCAACATTGTCCCCCACATTGTGTTGCAGTTTTCCAGGTCAAGTATCAATGAATGGTTTTGTTTATGAAGTCATTGGGATGCAGGTAAGTTGGGTTCTTGAACACATGTAAGTTCCTCACCCCTGTAGATTAAATTTCATTAGGGTTTCCTTAATTACAAATTATTGGTTATTTTGGATCATTTATGGATTTATCTTTGTTAGAACTCTGGGACATTTCATCATTTCTCTAAGAGTGATATTAATGCAACCAAGCGAAGGAAAAGTGTACCACCCTATATACTTCACTAGTAGAACATTGTCAAAGCTGGAGCATAACTACACAAGTAATAAGAGAGAAGGGTTGGCAATGGCCTGTTCCTTGCAAAATTTCAGGGACTAACTACTTGGTGGGAATTTTAAGTTTTACTTGGTGAATAAACAATTTTGGCTGGTCTCATTTGTAGGTGGCTTCTATTGTTTTAGGAGTTTTATTTCAAAGTAATTGTGAAGTCAAGAAAGAATAGTTGTTGTAGGTATTTTGCACCCTGCGGGAGTTGAGCTCCCTTAGGTTCTACCGGCACCTAAGATAGGATTAGAGACATAAACTAAGGATGTTTCTAGATATGATTCATACATGAAAACCTCCAAAGAAGATGAAAGCCTCCCAAAGATCAAAGCAATCATGCATGGATTAGCAACAGATCTAATAGTATATCATAACACATAATTATGCTAATTCTCTATCAATGAATACATAAATTTGTATGAACAATTGAATAGAGGGAAACATCGATATATATTCTATTAATCAAAGAATCTATATTACAACTTATAGATGTAGACTGAAGAGATGGCCTCCTTCCAATATCCTTTCCAAAGTCTTGCAACCAAATCACTAGAGTAACCTTGCTAGCTCTGTTTCTCCCTCCTTCCCATGGGAAATGGCTTGGTTCTTATAGGGATTTAGGGATAAGTCCATATAGTTAGTAGAATAATATTCGGAATCTCATGATGGAAGAATTATCGAATCTAAACCTCGAGAAATCATTGGGAAGTCTCATCCATCAAAACCAAATCCAAAAATAGGAGCTTCTAGACTCGGTCGCGACCCATACACACAGACAAAGTGACCCGGTTGCGACTTGGCAATCCAGAAATAATGACCAGTCATTTCGGTCAAACCTTTAATGAAGGAAAATGGAAACCAACCCTTTCGGTCGGACCTTTAATGAAGGAAAAGGGTAACCAACCCTTTTTCGGTCACACCCTTAATGAAGGATAAGAGTGACCAAGTCGAATTTAGGCTAGAATCTCATAGAAGAAGTGGTGAATGTTCTTGGATTGGATAGGTGATAATGACCTAATGATTTGGTGGAAAATAACATTATAACAAATCCCCCTAAAGTGTGAGGTCAAAAGAGGTGTTTGATGGCCAAAACACTTTATAAATAAAGTCACAAAGCTTTGCGCAAATAAGCTTGGAGAAGAGCATCACCAGTCCTGTAGAAAAAAATATCTGAGGTGGGCATACCCATGATCAGTAAGAAAGACAAGAGCATAGCCACCATAAATACATTGCAGATCCATGCATGACATAAGTGATGGGATGATGAACACAATCGAATACATCGTGGATCCATCAAGAACCAATCATGACACAATCATGGCCACGAAAGTATACATTGTGGATCCATGAAAGATGCAAGTGAAATCATAGCCACAACAAAGTACAAATGTGGATCTATGTCACATCATAAAAATCAGTGAGATGACTCAATAACTGAGAAATCAGTGAAGTGCTCATGAATATTCTCCATCACAGCTTGGGAAAGAATTCCATCTAACAAGACGGTGATCTTTCCCAAGGTCTTCGTCCTTAATCCAAATGGTATGAATCTACAACATGTGAATAAATGAGTTGATTTTGAGCATGGTAGAAACCGTCTGATTACAGGTCATTAATGTATATTGTTAACAGACATAAGGGAATCCACCGATGATGATGATGGAACCCAAGATACCTAGTACAATATACAAAGTGTGAATAAAGGAGTTGACGTCAAACACTCGTAGATTCATTTGAAAGGAGCCAATGAGATAAACCCACTGTCGAAATACAAGGAGACCTGCCACTGGTGTCTGCAAGTCCCAGGGTACTGATGGGTTTCTAGATTTCAATCCTGGATAATGAGCTGGAGTCGATAGGCTAAAATTCATCGAAGGAGGGCCTTGATGTATCCCCCATCAATCAACACGAAAAAGGTAAAGATAGATGATGTGAAAATCATAATAACGGAGCACAACTGACACAAGGATGGCGGGGAGAAAGAGGAAAAAATGGACTGCAGAAGGCTAATGCAGGGAAACTTCCCTTGAACAAATATGCATGACAAATGGCTTGACTCGACAGTATTAACTCATATGAATACCATAATAACTGGTCATGTGAAAAAATGATGGGAATGGTGGTCAATGAGATATAATGGACAAATCGAGTGTTGTATGTGATGATAGAACAAGTTCATTTTTCAAGGGCAACTCAAAGTAGTAATAGCTGCCAGATAAGGAAGATAACAAGACGGAAAAACCCTCTAAAAATTCCCCACTATGATTGGCGAGTACCTCTTTCTAGTTTTACAAGCTTGAGGAGGATAACAAATGGTCGATATATCTCATGTTATGATGAGTCCCTCGACATTTTTTTAAAGAACTTGAAGAAGGAGGGGTTCGGTCCCATGTTTGAATCCTTCAATGTAAAGTTTAACGAGACCAAAGAAGGTAAACTCGATGGTATTTTCATATTGAAGGAGTCTGAAAAGAACTTAAAGAAGACTCTATATGCTTACCTATGGATTTTTCTCGAGCCCAGGTAGGTTTGTGCTTGTTGGTGTTTTTTAGTTTTAGGGAGTCTGAAAAAATTAAAGAAGCCTCCAGGGGGGTACTTTTATTGTATATTTAGTCTCCTAAGCCCGAAAAAGTATAAAATGATACCTATGAGAACTCTTATAACCATGCTTGACTATAGTATTCATTTTTCATAATTATTCTAACGAGGCCAAAAAAGGGGTAAACTATCACTCGAAAGATTCCCTTTCTAACCTTTGAACAAGTGTGAAAGGAAACAATCTCACTCGACAATCTTTTCATATTTAGAGAGTCTGAAAAGAGATTAAAGGAGACTCCAAAGAGTTCCTTTTTCGTATAGCTTTTACGGGTCCGAAAAAGAGATAAAATTGTACTTGGAACCTATTCTCATGTATTTGCAAGAACGAGAAAGAACACGGACTAAGATCGGTAACCTATTCTCATGTATTTATGACCATGAGAAAGAACAAAGACTAAGCTCGGTAACCTATTCTCATGTATTTACGAGCACGAGAAAGAGAAAAGACTAAGCTCGAGATTGGTTTCATTTTTACACAAGCTTGAAACAAAGTAAAACTATGCTTGTGTAGGTTTCATTTTTTCACGAGCTTGAAACTAGGAAAACTATGCTCGGAACTAGTTTCATTTTTTTGTGAGCTTGAAACTGAAAACTAATTGTGCTCGACACTTCCCAATGTAAAGTCCAAAGGTGGGTGGTTGGTACTTTAGAAAGAAATCTCAGTAAGAAGAAAGCAAGGTTACAAAAAGTACTTTAGGGTATATGCAGGGCACTCTAGGAGAAAGTACTTTTGATCTTCAACCCTCTTGGTGTCGCAAATGTGACCGATTATTTCTTGCCATAGTGTTTTGGGGATTTCCAAATGTCCAATATCACTATGTAGCTCATGAGAATTAGTTCTTATTTTAGAAATATTGATTCTCTTCTTCTTACTTTATTGATTTTAGAAATATTGATTTTAGAAAGAAATCTCAGTAAGAAGAAAGCAAGGTTACAAAAATAGCAGGAAGTTCCAGAGAAGACTTCGCAGAAGGCAGGCTTGCAAAACTTGGACCTCGCCGAAATAGCAGAACAATGCAGAATGGCATTGTGCCTCAACGAAGCTATATGACCGTTGGAGGCGTCCTGACCATTAGAATGGTGCTCCAAAATGGCTAGAAACATAGTTATTGACCGGAAAGATCGACATTGGACCATTAAGACTGTGCCATAACGGATGAAATCGTATTGATTAAGGCATTCCTGCCCATTGGAGGAATCTGTTATGACGTTGCTTATTTAACTCGTCAGACGCTGCGTTGGGAATACTTTTTGAAAACTGAGATATCTAAGATAACAGAGAAGTGATTACATATTGTGGTGTATTGTCTAGACCTCTCCATTGATTTGATTACCTTGAGTATCTGTTCGCCTACCCGAGTTATTTTATTACAAGTGTGAATGTTGGGCGAGCATAGCGCGCTAGGGAAATATGTAGAAGATATCTTGATTGACCTCATGGATGAGAAAGTCATTTCTGTAGGCATACATGCATTGTCGATGGGTAGATTGCAAGCATCCCCCTTGACTGCACGTCGTTCTAGCTGAAATGCGACTGAGAAAAGAAGCAAGCACCGCGACGATCTGGTGAATGCAAAGCATACCTGTCGGTCTTACCCGACTACATCCCGCCTTTGGCTGGCGCGGTTAGTCGTGAAAGCGTCCTACACAATTTTGAGTACACACTGATCATTGCGTACCTCCCGAAGGGGATATGCACAGTTGGATTGTAGTTGGGACTTATCCCAGCTCTCAAGATCAGTGATTTCAACCTTAAAGACTAAAAGAACTATGCGATGCTCGCACCACATAGGTACATGATGAAGATGACTGAGAAGAATCCCAAGATAGTCCCCCAACCATGGATTAAGGATATTGTGATATCAACGATATTAAACGTGATGAATATCCCCCACTTTGGCTAACATCAGGAGGTTAACATGTGCGTTAAACTCCTCTTGTCATGCTACCATGGAGGGTATCTTTGGTTTGATAGGCACATCACTGTGGATCCAACGTTGATCCAACTAATCATTGGATTGAGCATACAGGGACCATACCCTCACCAGTTCTACCCAGGGAAGACGTCAGATCGCTCCCGGGCAAAGTGCATCAAGGAGGCATATGGCGATGTGGAGAAGGGGAAGCGAGGATACAAGGTAGCCTCCATCTAGGATGGCACAATGCACCTAGCTTATCAACTGATAGTGGGAAAGATATTCAGAAATAACCATCCTACGCAATTCACAGGGTTTGTAGTCGACCATGCAGGGAATTGTGTCGAAGGAATGTATATGAATTGAGCAAGATACCTTGTCAATGAGTTAGAGAAGGAATGTCACGAAGCACAAGACCAAGGCTACAAATTTCACTTCAGTTAGTTGTTGATTCTCATTGCATTTGTCTCTTGGGATATGTCGGAGGGAGAGACATTCCCGAAAGTCGAGACATCAAATTCATTGGATAAGAGGTTCACCACCTTGTGGTATACGAGTGATATGGCGAAGAAGTGGCAATCAAATGCAGTGTTCCACGCTTACTACCTACAACTCAAGCACACCATTGAATCATTCCCTCGAATGACCCCAAACAACTTGCATATATACAGGCTGCTAGAGAAGTTCTGCATAGACCAACACTTCATCTACATCATTGCGTGTAGGGACAAAAGTAAGGAGGAGCTGCAGTCTTACTATAAATTGACCGATGAAGACTTGGAGGAGATAACCAAGGAATGGCCAGCTGAATTCCTTGTACCAGTTGAGGATGTAGAACTCTCGGACCCCGACATCATTGAAATTCCTTTGGTCACCCAGACTGAGTATGATGGACAGAGCAACGCAGAGAAAAAGAAGAAAAAGGAGGAAGTGCAGGACATAGACAGTGAGGAGAAAGACAATGCATCGAAGGAAATTGTGCCTGACTTACCTGCAAGAGGAGGATATGACGAAGTAAACCAAGAGGAGTAAGGGGAA
This sequence comes from Picea mariana, assembly GCA_032191745.1. NCBI lineage: Eukaryota > Viridiplantae > Streptophyta > Pinopsida > Pinales > Pinaceae > Picea > Picea mariana. The sequence continues at coordinate 17,994 of JASDQU011439998.1, read as the reverse complement.
GAATACAAGCACACAAAGGGAGAAGTGACACCACCAAAGGATCCCCTTACCGAGGCCGATACGTCAAAGAAAAGGAAGGTTTCTCTGCAGAAACCCTCAATGTGAAAGAAGACCCGAGCCAATAAGCCTCAGTCACAGAATGTGCTCATAGTGGACGATATATACCTCATCATCATAGTTGTATAAGATGCCTCAGAGGATATCCTGCAGAGACATGAAGCGAAGAAAGAAACACTGTATGACAGAATCGACAAAGAACTGAAAAAAATCCAGCAAGCTATCCAGTCGAGCCACGCAGTGTCTATTGTGCCATCTTTAGCAGAGAGTGTAGAATTAGGGGATAATCCCACCCAATTATGCATATTAGCATATGCAACAGAGACTTGACTTCATCGAGTCCAAGAATAAAAGGAGTGGATAAGGGAAGAATTGATCAACCCCTTCATCGTCATCACAAGGTTAATTACATGTGAAGGTAGATACTCCACCTTCAAAGCTTGTCATTTTAGATTGCTGGCTCATTTTCTGTTCAACAAACCTTTGAATTTCCCTTTCTATTTTCTCAAAAGCTTGGAGAAAATGTCCTCTTAAGTGAGGAAGAATGTGACTAATGCCCACAATAGTCTCTTTCACCATGGCTTGATCAAAATCCTTGTTCTAGTCGAACCAGAGAAATAGGGGCAAACTTGGGATGTCTTTATCTACCAATTTGCAAACCCTCACTTGATAGTTAAGACCAGAAAAAAGCCACTTAGCCTAAAAACTATCTCTCCATCCAAACCTCACTCTCCAAGAACTCCAAACCCCCTTGCATAAACCCTCTCTTTGCCGGAACAATACCAAAATCTTGTTGATATCCCTACTTCTTCATCGGGTAAAAAGACTAAGAGAAAAGACCAAATTAAGCCAATTGTTAACCTCCCAATACCTTCACTCTCTCTTGATCCTACACCTAAACAATTCCAATAAGTAATTCAACAAGACTTTCCCATCATTCCCACAAACAAGAGGGGATCCAATCGATTTCGTAAAGGGCCCTTTCGGAAGAGTACCTAGAGCACAAGAACCAAGTCTTATGCAAAACCTCCACCTGCTTCAGACCCTATCCAAGTGTCCTCTGACCTTGAGAGCCCTCACAAGAAACTTAGGGAAGTTTTTGTGGATGGATTAGAGCCACTAAGGAAGATAAAATAAAAGCCTACCTCTCCTTACCAAACCCCCATCACTCCTACTTCATCCATGCCTACTCTAGATCCTAAAATTGATATAGTGTCCACATCCCTCAAAGGATATAAGCCTTCCTCTAAGATCATCGATTCTGCCCCAACCATAGAGGAGCTACAAAAGGAAAACCATCATCTTCTCCAACAGTTGGAGGAAAGGAAGACAATAGACACACACCTTCATCGTGATAATGCACTCCTTCAAGAAAAGTTTAACTCTCTTCCAAAGCCGATCCTCCTCAGCAAGCCTAGTCACAGGGGTAACTTCTTTTTGTTTGCAATGGGACCTGCAAAATCGTAAGTGTGGGGGTAATGTTGGGCTCGAGATATGATCACTTGTATGACGGTTATTATATACTTTTTCCGCATGTACATATGTGTTTTTCATATTTTGAAGAATCTTTTTGAAGAATTTTATGTTAAAATGGTATGGTCTCCACTAGGTACGTGTGATTAATGTTTAATGTCATTATTGGATATAATTCATCACGTTTTATGATTACCAAGAGATAATTCACATTTTTCTGGTGTTACAGGGAAAACGCACCATGTTTCTACTTCCGGCAATCAGTTTGGTACTCCTTCCAGCACTCATTCTGGCACCCAATCTGGCACTCTCTGYAGCACTGCGTATTGYAGAAAAACGGAGGGYGACTTGGCAKTTATGGTATTGGCGGCCATTGATGGGAGAATMGRGAAAGTGGGTTTTGTTCATGCTTTCCCCSTCTAGCTACTGAKCTCCCGACAACTCAGTTTTGGTTGTTCAGCTAAGCGATTATTGGCTCGCTCTGTTTTAGCAGTTAGGGCATCATTTAATGCAAATTGCCAAATTTAGAAGTGGTTTGACCCTCCTGTGGTCGACCACTTGGTCTGTAAACATTATAAATACCACCGAGGTGGTCAGACATAAGTTAAGYAGTAGAAACATCAGTGTGATAGATAGAAATATGATTTTACTCTRTTTTKCTATTTTCCATTGCCAGATCATACAAAAACTCTGTTTTTGAGTTTTCATGGTGAATTTGAATTGTTGAGTTCGTGGTGTTCTTTTAGAAAGTGACCACGACTTGCTGGGGGGCCCRCGAGCAGTCTGGTAAYTGTCTTTGTGTTTGTTTATGCATTTCATTGTTTAGTTGTTCGCTTTATTTTTCTGTACATGCATTTTTATTATGTTAATTAGTTTGTTGTTATAATTTAATAGCTTTGACTCTCTTTTGCAGGTTAGTATGATGAATTGTGTTCGCATGCATTAACCTTGTAGTTAGGAACATATTTTCAGATCCCTAGACTAACCCCATGTGTAATTAGATATTAGATTACGTCTTTATTTATGATTTTAGAATCAAGTTTAAAACCGAGTTTTAATTAGAATAGAACAGAGTTTTATTTGGGTTTTCTTTGACAAGGATTTGATGGATCGATAGAGTTAATTTCAGTTTTTTATGCCAGATTGCTTATTTCAGTTTTATACAGATCTTTCTTACTTAGTTTTTGGCTAATACATTTGGTAGTTTACTTTTTAATGCCATTTTCTTATTGCAGTTTGAATTGTTAGAATAGATATAGCATAGTTTCATTTATGCAATTTCTTTTCTAGAATTAAATTGCAATTATATTTCTTAGTTAACAATTGAGTTTAACTATGAATTTTTCTTACATAGTGTAGAAGTATAATGATGATCTCGTTATATTGTTGATGGTTAATAAATGAATATGCAAGGTAATTGATGATTTCTTTTGTCATGGCTAAATTCTCATTGGATTGTTTAATCCATACCTTTCACTTTGCTATTGAGATCAGTATTAAACTTATACCGCTTGAATTGTCCTTTGTTGTCAAGTGCCATCGAGATATCATACGACACCAGAGACATTCACACAACCACTAACATTATGTTTGAGTTTTCATAGATTAAGAAATAGTTTTTTTTCTTTCATAGTTTAAAAAGATAGTTTTCCTACTTTCAAGCTCGGAAGATATAGTTTCTTGCTTTCATAGCTTAGGAAATAG
>JASDQU011439997.1:565-13302 GCA_032191745.1 Picea mariana | reverse complement strand
TGAATACTATTCTGCAGATATAGAAACTTATGCACTTCTAATCAATGGTTAAGACCAAAAGTAATGTAAAGTGTTATGCAAAACAGATTAAGCATATAATAATGAGAAAGGACGTTGTATACCTTGGAATGATCAGGTGAGGTGATAATGTGAGTCTAAATACTAGTGATGAAGGGTAATAATGACAAAAGGTATAGGAAAAAAGGTGCATAGCGTGGTCCTAACAAAAAGCAGGAAAATCAAGCCTAGACAATGACTCAACACGAGTTGTCATGAGTAAGAATGATTTGTAATTGGGTTTTTGGGATAATCAAAGTAGGATTTTGATCCCTAGTATCCATGTATAAATATGTAATGGGTTGGGAAGATAGGGGTTCAATACTATTCAGGTTTTGTTCTTGAGGAGAGAGAGAGAGAGAGAGTAGACTGAGAATGAGAGAGAGAGTCTAGGTTTGATTGTTTAGGGAGAAGTTGTAGAGAGAGTCTTGGACTGTAGAGTGTCTAGGAAATACAGAGAGAAAGATATCAGGATATATATATTGTAAGCACAGTGCACAAGCCTGAGACAATTACAAAAAGAATAATAAAGAAGCCAGTCATTTTGGACATAGCCCAAATTTGGGTGAACCACGTTAATTACTATGTTTTCTTGTCTTTTATGTGATTGATCATGAATATTATATTTATGCGTCTTAGACTAGATTTTTCTATTATATGGTCGTTGTGCAATAGTTATGAATGTTACAATAATTGGTTTATGTTGCAATCTGAAATATAGTGGTACTATATAATTGGATTCACTAAGTAACCAAGGAAGATAATACAGGATAATTTGCACATAACAGATAAGTAAGAATGATTAAGATGATAACCTCCCATTCCCTCACTACTGCAGAAACTCAGTTCATGCAGCCTCAATAGATTCCTCAGGTGAGACTTCACTTGCATGCAGGTAATGCTGAAAGGGTCGGTGTTTGAAGGGTTTGTTGGTTAAGATAACTTGAACCTAGGGTATTATAATTGCGTGGCAATAGAGGTGAACAAGGAATCATCCTTATCCATGTGATGAGTGCAACCAAAGTCGACTACCCATTCATTCTATGTAGAATGAGACAAAAGGCTTGATAATTTAAAACTTGGAAGGTGAAATTATCAGCAGGTTGGCGAAAAACGAACATGTCTCCTTCAAGGCGTTTAAACTTCTCTTCTAAATCGTCTCTCTTATTGTAGCAGACCTTTTCCACATGTCCAATATTTCCATGGTACTGACATGTCCTCTTATTTATACTTTGATGGGGTGTATTTGTCTTCCCTTTTGGTTTCTAGTCAAGGCATACAGGTCTCTGTGAAGGTGTATCAAACCATCCTCTTTCCATGTGATATGAATTTCCATTTCCCTTGAGTGAGTGGGCTTGATGTTTACCATCAATATTTCCTTTAAGCAATCTATTTCTATCAATGATCAAAATACCACAAAAAGATTCAAAGGTGTAATCCTTACCATCTTCCTTGCATGCCTAACAGTTGGAGTGAAAATTTGAAATGAACATGTCAAATGGTGTTCTCAAATTCACCAAGACCAGATCGATGAGTTTTTCATCTTTATTCTAGTAATTCTTTCCACATTGTCCCAATTTCATCTATAGTTCCTTCACACACACCAAATAGTCCTCCATTACGTCAAAAGAATGAGGATTGAGAGAGATCAACTCTTTCTCGAATTGCATGACGTGGATTTTATCGACTCTATCAAACAACGACTTTAGCTTCTTCTGGAATTGATGAAGGCAGTCGATTCCATTAATGTGAAAATGAATCTATAGGTCATGAGGATCCCTACAACCTCACCCTTATTTCCATCAATAACAAACTTTTTATGTTCATTTGTTGGATCTGGAATCACAGTCTTCGTATACTTCCAAATTCCTTTACTCTTCAGTAGGATTTCCATGTTTGGTTCCCATATTGTATAATTTGATCCATTCAGAATTACGAGATCAATCTTTGGATCCATCTTCAATATCTAGATAGATCGGATATATTTCCAAAAGTTACAATTTGCAAATCATCGGCCCAGAGTCAATCACACAACATATCATACTAAACAAGATTTGTGGACAACATGAGAGGTTTCAAACCATCAGATATGATACCATGTTGGGATTGGGTGTAACCTGATACCAAATAGATAAATATAACTATAGACAATCAAAGAGGAAATAATATTTCAAATACAAAAGGCAGTGTCTTAAGACATCATTACAACACTTAATCATAGTGCATTGTGATCATAACATCACAATTCATATTAGAGATCTTATACACAACAATGATATCATCATGATGATAATGACCCATCGAGTCTTCTATTTATAGCTTCAATATCTAGCCAACGTAATTTAAATAAGGAGGATCTTGTCTAGATATAACCATTGGTTGATAGAGTTGATTATGTCAAATCCACTTTGTCAAGTCGGATTGACAAGGATGCTCAACCTGACTATCCATGCATCCAACTCATAGTCGATTTCTCGGTTGTTCGATCCACGGACCAATTATCTTTGACTGCTAATCAAATTTTTGACTGACATGATTTTTGAATACTCAACCGACTAATGTATATATTTGGATGATTTCTCGACCGATTGTTTCCATATGTAGGTCAACTACCCAATCAACTGATTCTAGGAGAAGTGTGATGAACCATCAGAACTTGATGTTCCAAAAATTAATTCTTTGAATCCTTTGAGTCAACCTAGTAAGCCTTCGTCTTATCATAGTCCTATCCATATATGGGTAGAGAAAGCATGTGGGGATACATCTTGGAATGATTTTGTCCCTTCTCCCCACCCTCATGAGCCTAATTTCATGTTTTTCTATCCTGTGATGACTATCCCAGCTCATGATTATTTTTTTCTTGATATAATTGTCACTAAGCACAAAGGTAGAAATCTTGGATTTGATGAAATTCTAGGATGGATTCACTAGTTATACGAATACCTAGATTTTCAAGTTGACATGCTTATAGTAGGTAGGTAGTCTAGGTAGGTCTTGTTATGTGCTTGCATTATTTTCTTTTAATTTTTTCTTTGTTATGCATTCATGTTTGTTTAGTTTTATGTTTATATTGATGATTTTTTTTTCTTTCTATAATGATTTTGGTATACTAACATGGGTGGATCACATCCCCCTCCTTTGCTACCGAAGTGCTAGTGTTGTTAGAAGTTGTTGCATGATTTCAAGTTTTTGACAACCAAGGATATTGAGGTTATTGTGTGCTCTATAGTGAGCACATGTCCCCATGTTGGAGCCTGATGTTACACCCCATGCCTAGGGGTAGCTGGAGGAGATCATGTCTCATGGCCCACAATGAATATAGTGATCTTGTTGATGATTATAATCATCATATACACCCATGGAATCCCAATAGCCCCCCTCGGATTGCCTCTTCTACTTCGGATCATCTAAGATCATCACTTCCAGTAAAAATAGCGTAAGCCAGTGTCACCATGAGGTATGTTAGTCATTTATTCATATAAGATGATGTGCTTAATACACTAGGCATGTCAATTAGGATCATTGGTTGAAGTCGAATAATGGATCATAAGATCAAGACATTATGTTTGTTTTTTTGTTTCACATTGGTGGCCAACATTTGTACCCTAGTCCCGTCTTGTCACCTCCAAGGAAAAGGGTACTACTAGGGGCCCTCGCAAGGTTAATGTTATGTTTTCACACCATACTTAAAACTTACCATCCTTGAGCCTATCACAATGTACTAAAATTCGGTAATGGGTCATGGTTCATTATCTCATGAGAAAAGGGGCTAACGTCCTAGAGGTTGATTGCAGTTGCTAGTAAAATATTAATAAATAAAAAATAATGTTAAAGAAAGAAAGATATAATAGAAAGGGATTCTCAAAAGTGAGTCTATATTGGAGCTCTACCCTTTTTGTGTTCACCCCAGTCCCAAAGAAATGATGCTATAGCTTGAAACCTTATAAAGGGGACTTGAAAATATGATGAAAGGACAATAAAAAGGCAAAGTAAGTGGTTTGGAAAAATGTAGTGCTAAGAAAGTGGTAACTCAAGAGAAAGTGTACCCTCCAAAAAGACACTCGTAGAAATGGACTAAATGACACCATAATCCATGAAGTAACCCCAACATGTACCACTATCACACTTACTCTTGAAGGGTTATTTTCTTTCCTACTTCCCCCGGGACCCATTCCTCTACTTGGATTTTTTCTTTCACTATTTTGGTTGGCACAACTAATAGGGTTTGATGAAGGTCCTCCCATACTCAAGCTTTCCAACTTACACAAAGTCTTGAGCCAAAGTGAAATTTGAAGGGGATACTTGGTGTGAATTGTTTATGTGGCTTATATCTTAAGTAACAACTTATTTTGTATGATATAAGGACTGATATATCTTATAAACATTGTATTTACTTGATTTCATGCTTTGATTTTATTTGGATGCCTCTAACATGGTACTTTGTAGTACGCCCCAATATTTCACCCATGACATTATGCCTTTTGTTACAGGATATGACATGTGTGATGTAGAGCATTGAGCCATTGGATGGTTTGACACACTCAAATACAGACCCTCACATCATTTGTACCTTGGATGACGTATAGATGGGATTGATTTTGACAGATATGGTCATGATGGCACACTTATGGGTAGAAATCCCATACATTGGACAGTGCACCCACACCTTACCTAGGCACTTGATGGAGGACGATGCACTTGGTTTGGCTTGGAAAACATGCAGAGATGAGATGCATCCCCTCACCACCTTAGATGCTACATTGTACGCCTTGGACACTGGGATTTGATGATGGCATCATGTGCTATGGCTTGATGGAGATGATGGGGTTTGTTTTGCACATGGACACCACATGATAGTTTGAGGTGGAATGGAATTCTCCCACCTTGCTTTCACCTTGGATGATGGAATATGGCCTTGGGAGGCCCTCTTTCACCTCTATGAGGCTTGATGTCACCACACATGTGGCTTTGTGATGGCCATTTTGCATTTATTGTTATTGTAGAGGATATTTTTAGAGGTCGGCCCCACTTGTAACATGAATTATTGACATTTAGTGGAAAAAAGTGTTAGGGTTACAATATATAAATAAGGCTAGCACTCATTCATTTTCTCATCAACTCATCTCCTCACACTTATGAGTGAGAGATCTATAAAAAGTTCCCTCTACTCTCTCTGGCTTCTTGGATCTCGTGTGCACCTTCGAACAAGGATTGTTTGTGGATGCTTTGCATTTTTTGGATGATATCTTGTTGGAACTAGGGTTTTTCTTGGCATAGCGACTTGGATAAGTAACTAATTTTCTTTAAGTTGAAGTTTTTTCTCATGGAATAATGTGATAATTGTTATCTTGTTGTGGGTTACTTTGTTCTAGTAAAACCCTAGGAAGGAGACACAAGGGTTTCTCTCCTTCAAGAATTTTGAATCCAATTTTTGGTGAAAGAATTAAGAGACCTAGTCTCTTGCTAGAATTCAAAGACCTAAGGCCCAAGATAGTGCACCTTAGCGTTTTGATATTAGTCTATTTTATCCTTGAACTAAATAATCTGGAAGGAAAAAAATGACACCTAGGGCCCAAGAGAGGTTGCACCCTAGGAATTGTTTTCCTGTAGGTTTTAGTCCTAAGGCCCAAGAGAGGTTGCACGTTAGGGTTAAAAATTAATTCATCTTGACTATATAATACATTCTTCAAAGTATTGCATGCTTGACTCCTAGCCCTAGAAAGTCAATGACACTAGTCTTGAATTCTCTTTTGGTGTCGAAAACACTCTTAGAATTAGTACTCTTTGTCTCAAAGCGATTTTACTAACTTTACTAAGTCTAACTTGGGAAAAAAAAAAATATTTATTATTGTTGTTACAAATCTTTACTATAGCCACTAGGGTTTAATTTAATTGTTGTGTACTTACTTGAAATTGTGGCTAAAGGTACTCAAAATCACAGTCTAGCAATTAGATGTTATTGCACTTATTAAAGGCTTAATTCTTATGCTCAATTGCTATACTTATGGGAACATTTTCCTATTGTTGTCACAAAACATCAATTGGTGTTATACATTGTCTTACCACTGTAAATTTGCAACAAAAATTGGTTTCATTGATTATCTAGTGTCTAATAGGTCATTAATGAGCTATATAACTTGGAAATTGTCTATTATATGCTTTGGATTGTTTATTGTCTCGTACAGGTGAACCAATTACCTTGTTTTCCTTGTTACCTTTCCTAGAGCTAGGCCTAACATATAAGTGAACAAGATAGGGGGATGCAGGCTTGGATAAACTTGCTACTTGATCCCTTGAGGTCACTAGGGAATCCTCCCTTGTGTTGGACCTTCATCTATCACTAAAACGAGGGAAGTCTCTACGTAGGTGACAATGGTAGAAACTTCCAATTGTTACAAAATATAGGTATATTTTGGGGGATTTGCACAAGTACAAATCATGTGATAACAATTCCAACCCTGCAATGTGGTGCTTCTCAAGGAGATTGGGATCCTAAGATAACAAAATGAAGACCAATTTTATACAAGGGGGAACTAAAAATGTATGGAGATTGAATGTGTCACCTGCGAGTTCACATTCCATCCATAGATCTGACACTTTCTTCTATTGATTTCTCCTCTCCGAGCATCCAAAAAAGAGTCGAAAACATGATTAAACCTGGTAGAAATGGTCAGAGAAGCTCCACTAACCAACAACATATCATCAATGAATTGCTAGCAATTAACACTTTTTACTCCTCTAACAATATGAATTCCTGAAAGGTTCCTAGTGACCCTTTCAAATTCCAACTTACGCCAAACTGAATCAATCATTATGATAAATAAAATGGGAGATAGAGGGAAACCTTGTCACAATCCCTTGCTGCTTTGAAAAAGGTTGTGGGACAAACACTAATGAGAGGAGCTATCCCCGACAAATTGATGCAAGAAGGTATCCATTGAATGAAGGTAAAGAAGAAACCAAACCTATCTAGTACCTTAAAGATTAATGAGTTATTGACACAATCAAAGGCATTTTCCATATCCAACTTAATAATCATACATTTCTCCCTTGCTACTAGGTTGGAATGAATAACTTCCTGCACTAGAACAATGTTGTCAACGATATGTCTGTTATGCATACAACCTCCTTGATTAGTAGAAATAATTTTGGGCATTTTTTTTTAGATAGACAACAATAATCTTGGTCAATATCTTATATGAGGAGTTACAAAGGGACATGGGCCTTAATCTAGAAAAATAGGGCATGTTCACTTTTTTGGGAATTAAATCCAAGAATGATGAATGTGTGTTTCCACCTAATTTACATGAGCTATGAGCATATTGTAACTTTGTTCTTAAATCATGTTTAATAAGATCCTATAAATATATAAAAATGATATGAAAAATACATCGAGCCCCAGGGTTTTGTCTGGCTCTGGGCTCCATATAGAAAACCTTATTTCTACTTTCTCAATGGGTCAAACAAATTCTTGATTATCTTCACTTGAAAGTATTTTCGGGATGTGCTCCAACATTTCATCTACACTCCTAGACTCAACTTCATTTTTCTGAGAGTATATAGAAGCAAAGTGTTGTTTGGTTGCCTCGTTAATGGATTCAAAATCAATGATTTTGGTTCCATCCTCCATGAATATTTCCTTCACATTGTTTCTAGATAAGCGAGATCTTGCTTTCTTGTGAAAAAAACTAGTGTTCCTATCTCTTTCCTTGATCCAAAGGCTCTGAAATTTGAGGCGCCAATTCTCTTCCTCTTTCCTCATTAGCTAGTGGAGCTGACTTTGAAGCATAACTTCCTCCTCCTTAGTTTGCATCATAATCTCTTCACTTTCCATTTTAAATTGTAGCTCTTCAATCTTGGTGCGTAGACTTTCTTTTTCAATAGTGGTGATGAAAAAGACTCGTTGGCCCATTCCTTTAAGGATATTTTGCAAATATTCTCCCATATATACACTGGAGTGTCGGGTATCCAAGTGTCCCGTGCTTGATGAATTCTATCAACAACATCCTGAGAAGTGAGCCACAACGGATTAAATCTAAAGGGAAAAGGACAATAGTTTGGGGCCTTCTAAAGATGGAGAGATATAAGATTATGATTTGAAGTAATAGTTGGAAGTATCTTGAATTTAAGAGTTTGATCCTACATTAGAAAATTGTTATGAACTAGGAATCTATCAAGCCAAGCTGGAATATGACTAGGGCCTAATATTTTCTTGGTCCAAGTATACTTACCTTTAATTGGTTTGATATCCAATAGGTTTGATTCCACAATTAGTCCCTCCATTTTCTCCCAAAAGGTATCTCTACCAAAGCTTCCTCCCCTTTTCTCCGAGCTATGTATGATGGAATTAAAATCACCAACAATGATGCAATTCGTAAAGAATTCTAAGTTTTTGAGGTTCAAGAGGGATCTCCAACACATATCTTTTCCCAGGTAACTCACTGACATGTAAATATTAAAAATGATTATCACCTTACCATTTCGAATGGATTTGAATTTTTTCAATATCTTGTGTTGGGAGCTTAGAAAAGAAAAATTGAGACTTACCTCTTAAGTATTACATAGAGTGTATAAACTTGTTGATGCCCCTCTTGAATCTTTAGATATTCCTTTTCACCTTGTTTCCGAAGCTCCTTCCCAATTTTGAATGCTTATACAACTTTCATTTTAATCTCCTAGAGTAGGAGTATCAATGGCCTTTTTTATTTGGTTAGATCTTTAACTGCAACTTATTTTGGGTCACTTCATAAACCCCTGCAATTCCAAGAGACTAAAATCATTATTTCGACAAAAAAATTATGGAACCCCCTTTAGAGGGCACATTACTTCTTGAGACTTTTGGAGACTTGGAGCCCATGCCATCATTTTCACAATGGTTTGTTAAAATCCCAACATAATGTCTTTGTTCACCTACTCCTCCTTCAAGGTTTTTAGCAAAGTGGCCATACTCGTGACATGATTTTCACTTGAAGGGTAACTATTGAATATGTTTCCAGTTGTCTAGTGATATCATCATCGCTTATGGGAGACCTTTTTCCAGATCAACCTCGACACAAATCCTAACACAAGGAAACATGTTTTGTTTTGGCTCTACCCTATCTATTTATTTTCCCATAGTGTTATTGATGCATCAAAGGGCATCATCGCCCCAACAATGGAGTGGAAGATGTGGGAGACACACCCAAACTAGAACATCTAAAGGGACATCATTCTCTGGGTTGAATTCGGGCATCCATATGTTCAAATACATTCCCCTTGCTCCCAAAAAATATGGTCAGTTGTGAAAAATCAAATACATTCCCCTTGCTGCCAAAAAATATGGTCAGTTGTGAACAATCAAGTCTTGATCTCCCTTTAGTTCAAAGAGAAAGGTGTTGAAGCCCCTCTTGCAAAAGAAATGATTCAAATATCCCTTGATATGAGGCTTCCAAGTTTTTTGAATCCAAGTAGCCAGTGTTTTGGGAGAAGGTCATATCCTTGTGAACTGACCGACCAAGCCATGATCTGATGATGCTAATTCTTTGTGTATGGAAGAGGTGGGAGATAATTTTACTTCAGGGATTTCCTTCGATTTCTTCACAAAGTAAGTTAATTGAGATTTATAATTCCTGATAGAGGTCGTGACCATGGGCCTGAAATGCAATTGCTTNCCCTCCTATTTCCTTCCATCTCTCTCGTGTCTCTCTCAAAGTCGTATCGCACTAGGGTTCATGGGGTTTCACTGAGAGCTTATGTGCTTTTGCTATTAGTCTCATAAAAAATTCAAATTCAAATATAAATATAAATATAACTTTTACTACTTTTTTAGTGAGCCTAATGGTTAAGAACGCTTTTCCTCCTAGGATATTACAGATTCAAATTCAGAGACCTTCATGAACTTTACTAGTCAAGTCACTACATGGAGGGGATCCGTTGTCATATAAACAAAGAGGTCTCATACACCAATTTAATGTCTAACTTAAATTTAACCTTAAAATTTGATAATAATAATAATGATGATTATTATTATTATTATTCAAAACAATAATTAATATTATCATTAAACACTCAAAAATATAATAAATTTAAAATAAAAAAACAAAAAACAAAAAACAAATTAATATAAATTTAAAACATGTCTATTTTATAAAATCTTACCAACTCTATTTTTTTCCTCTTTATTTTTATCTTTATTGAAAATGGATTTTATACTCATAAAATTATTACACAAAAGGTCAAATTCCTTAAAACATAATTCACTCATGATAATTAATTTTCAAATTTTATATACAATATTTCTTTTCTTAAAAAACTTTTGAACTTTCTAAATCCATACTAATTATGATAAAATCTACTAATTTAATCTTAAACCACATTCCAACTCAACTATTTATCTTAAACCACATTCAAACTCAAATATTATTTATTCTTAAACCACATTCCAACTCAACTATTTATCTTAAATCACATTCAAACTCAAATATTATTTATTCTTAAACCACATTCCAACTCAACTATTTATCTTAAATATGTAACATTGCACTGTTGGTAGTTAATCACCAATATCATAAATTTTGAATCCATAACCGACCATGACATGAAATTTAACCATGTAATCTTCACACATGAAATGTTATTCTTCTCTCATGAAAATCAAACATTTACCAACATTTTTATACTCTGCAATAAAATCAAAGAATAATATCCCTGTCCATGGCCACGTGCCCTTTTGCTTGAAATTGAATCTTAAGGCACAAAGTCAACTTAGCATTTATGGATATGGCACTGCTTCTTCATTTATTAAACATGAAAGTCAATAAACAACTCATTAGCAACTGTATGAGAGAATAAACAACTCAGTAGCAACTGTCTCAGAGACTAAATTTCTATTCACTCATGATTGTTAAAAGTAAATTTCTATTCACACTTCCGTATTCGTCTAACTGTTCAAAGCTCCCCAGTCAAATTCTCAAGGTTTTTTAAATGATAACTATCGATAAAAAAAGTCCAAATATAACCAAAGGATTCTGAATTACAATCCTTCAAATCCATTGTATGAGTCCGCCTCCCCAGTTAAATCGAGATGCAGTGTTACAGGTACCGAGTGTTTAAATATTAAGAACTGATAATAATGGCGACTATACTGATCAGATTTCACAATTACAGACCACGTGAACGATAATATTAAACAATACCAACCCATGATAGATCGAATTCCTCTGTGCATGCACTTAATGAACTCTAAGTGACTTCCATTAATGTGAGCAACACTGATCTCTGGCATCTTTATATATAAAATTCAATCACAATGACTCATGAACATTCTACAAACTGAAATTTTATGGAAACATTTCTTATTGAACAATTCATCTCAAACAACTGATATAAACTTATCCATTTGTTATTAAGTCGAGAGATCCTCATAAAGGCAGAACGTGTACAACATCAATAATTTAACAGTTAAATCTTTATTTTTATGGAGAAGAAAGAAACCGGGCTCAGCCTTCAAGAGTTACCTTCTTTGACCGGAATTTTATAGCCTCAGGCACTTCTATTTTACCAACAAACCACATATAGAACAAAAGGAAAAAACAAAATTCTATATTGACTTCCTCAGCTATTATCACAGTATTTACAGCCGTGCCATGTGAACAACCAAATCCTATTTTCTCCTCTGCTAGATTTCCAGAGAACTATAATAAAAAAGAGCTACTGCAACATCCTTCTGCTTCAGGGATAGACAGTCGATTTCTGTAACAGAAAAACTTAATGAATCCTTGTACCATGGGTTACAGAAATCTGATTAGTTGAGGATAAAGGTACCATGGTTTTCTTCTGCCTCAAACACAAGTTCCAAACTCCCAACGAATGCAAAAGCAGTCACATCAGCAATATAGAGGACTCCAATCCAACGTTATAAGATACTTTGCAACCAAGCATACCCTGATTCTACCTAAATTCTAGGATGAGATGACTAATGGCAGAGTTAAATTACAATTATTGCACTTATGCCCAACTAGACACAAATCTTAGATTGTTCATGGTGACTAGCTGGATGAAAATGATGAAAATGAGGAAAGCGTCATGTGATCAAAACAAATTAAGCTTAACAGATAGATAAAATTCGTTCCAACATGGTTTATCATGTCCATAGAGCCTCTCTTATATCCAGAGAATCGTATACAGTTTGGGCATGAGTTAGTAGTTGTTGGGGAGAATCATGAGAACTTGTACTGCAATCAGAAGGATGATGGTAATTATTAGCATGAATCTGATCATAATGAAGCTGATGATCATTCATTGTTCCCATGATAGCTTGCTTGCTGTCAATATTATCAGTACTATCTGAGAGCAATGCTTCCTGCTGCTGTATGTGCATGCACATAATCTCAGCCTGGGACCTGGCCAGCTGCATCTGTAAATTGGCCACTTGTTGTTGCAGATATGAGATGGCACCGACACACCCATAAACCGGATCCCTCACCCTTGCATTGGCTTCGTATACCATGCTGCTAACTGCATCTGCTCTCTGATGAACAGGGAGTTCCTGCAATACCCACTTTAGAGATCAGTATTTCGGTAGAATATCATTTTGCATTGTATATATAACCATTATAATCTTAGCATAAACACAATTGATTTCTTCCACTGGTTAGGACAAGGAATCAAACCGTTGTACAAGCAAAACACAACGCCATATA
>JASDQU011439995.1:0-17402 GCA_032191745.1 Picea mariana | reverse complement strand
GTCCATCAATGTTCTGTTCATTCTCTCGACAATTCCATTTTGTTGTGGGGTATTGTTGGCAGCCACACATGTATTTGATTTTTTAAACATGATCAAAAGGCATTCCATTTCTATAGCTGCCATCACCCTGTCTATAAACACTTTTACAAGTTTATTATGACTATTTGGGCTAAAGCTTATTTCATTATTTTCTACTTTTTGATTTTCGATTATTCTATGTTTAATTCATGACTGCAAGCATAAATTAAACTTAGAATTTGGATTGTCATTTTCATGATCTTTGCCTTAGGTTTATCGTTCAACAAACCATCATATGAAATTTAAATATAAATATTATAGAATGGTGGTTAGACACATTTTTCTTGTGATGAATATGATTATCATTTCAATGGTTTGATAATTTTGATTTGAGCAGAGTTTTGATTTGATCTCTATATATGTAATTGGTTTTCATTTGAATTATGAATATTTTTTTTATTCATACATTTTGAACCCTTTGCAAATCAACTATAGTCATTGCTAGACATGGGAATTAATACACAAGTATCGTATCCTGTACTTGATCCTTTGCTGGCAGAGTAAATGAGTAATATTTTCATTATGATTTGAGGGTTATTGTCATTCCTTGTACGCGAGGTTTTCATTACCAGGATTGCTCCAGCCTCAAGACCAAACCCTCGATGATCATTATGATTACATAGGGTCTTCATTTTGGTTGTTTTCCTTTTATCCATTCAGATATGTTCTTATTGCTCCTACCATCCAAACCTAGAACTATTTTGAGTCGCCCCTGTTACATTATGGCACCTGTGAGGTGAATCCAACCTAATGACTCTGAGTTTTCTATTTTAAAACCCCGTAATTACATGCCATAGACACGTTTTTGTGGGAGCATTTCTGAGCAAACCGTTACGAATTACCCAAAACCCCTTAAAACCCATTTCGAAAATGGGGTCATTTACCTTCATCGCAAGTAGATTCTCCAGAAACGATACAATTTCAGAGATACATCTCGTTCTTTGGAGGGAAAAATATCATAATTTCTTTGAGGCTGAGGTAAGCATTTTTGTTTGTTTTGCTCAGAGATCCAAGCATGTTATTGGTTTTGCTAGGTTCCAAGTTATGTTTTCCCTTCTTCTGTTTATGAGACTGCAGTAGAATTGCCTCTCCATCTCAATAAAAACTCCAGCTCTTGCATGTCTAACCCTATTGTCGAAAAACTGTGTGTTCATACACAAAAAGACTATGCTATCATAGATCTACTCTCTTTTGCAGTTCAAAACCCATTGGGAGAAAGCCACGGTCTAATTTCATGTCTAGAAAATCATTGGAGGAAGTCTTATATGTATTAAGGGATAAATAACCCTCCTATTAATGAGCCGAATCAGGGTTCATTAACAAATCAATTGTGAATAAAAATCGCCACCATGAGGAACATGGTAATTCAATTTTAATTTGGCAAATGAATTGAGCAGGCTGGTAATGTGTTTGCTAAAAATTAATTTTAACCTTCATAAATTCAGATGCTTCTTTGTCTAATCTATGAAATGGTAAAAATATTTTTTGATTTGATTTGGTCGGAAAACTAAAATAGATAGATTTTGATTTTATGTTTGTATTTTTACTATTTTAGACTAGCTACAGAAACCTGTAGCTTATCTTTTTCTAAAAATTAGTTTGAATTCCGGTCATTTTTATATAAAATTTAGTAATTAGTTGTTAATAAATTATCTAACTTGTTCCTATTTCGTTTTCAGGACATGATGTATCTTGATGTTGATTTTATGAGGTGGAACATGTTCGATTTAGATGATTAGTATCTCTTTCCCGTTCATTTTGTAAATGAGAAAAAAACTTTTATTAAATTTTGAAGATACAATTTGGTTATGAGTGGCTGTAGGTCCTCCATTTTTATAATATTTTGATCTCATGGGATTTGATCCTATCCTAAGAGATAGAAAGATGAGATTTCAAGAAAACACTTTAAATACTCTGCATTTTGTGAGTGAAAGACATCTTGGCCTGGAACCAAAGATGGACGAATGATTTTTCAAGACTTAATGGAACAACATACAACATTTTGGCTTTAGTTCGTTGTTAATGGTGTTTTATTAATGTTTTATATCATCCTGGTATATTAATATGTCCTGTAGCTTTAGACTCAATGATATGTTTTGTTTCAGGACATTCATGTTATAATTATTGTTCATGATTTGTTGTTCTAGATATTCACACTATGATCATCTTTTCAATTTGAATATAATTGATTTCTCTTTGATGTTTAAGTTGAACAATGCAATGAATGTATTACACATAGATTTCTCTGAATGTAATCATCTACAATCATAAGATCACAGAGTTAATATGTGTTCCCTATTCTATTTCTAAAATCCTGGCTGCCAATACATTTTGTGAATTTATTCAAAACAGTTTCAGTATAAGTCTATTGTAGATTTACCTTGTAGGCATGGCAACAGGATGATTTTGATTCATACAGAGGCACAAACACATTTCATGAACTGACATCAGGTTAGCTTCTTTATTTCTAATTTATGTCGTTTTATGTAGTAGTGAAACCAGAAAGTTTAGATCAACTTTGACTATCTGTACATCTGTGTTTCATAACTTAGTTAATTAAAGTTTTGTTAGATTTTTAATCAGAAAATAAAAAAAATATTCAAATGTGCTTTCTTTATCTGCTTCTACAAAACAATTGTTTTTACATTGATTTCGTAAGTTTCCAGTAAAACTTGCAACTTGTAAATTCTGTTCATAAGCAATATTTTTTTGTTTTCCTCTTCTGCTCAAATACATTTATACATAATTATATTAGACTTTATGTATATATTATTATTTAACATTAGTTAGTTATTTCTTTTCTTTATCTTAGGATCTTAGATTGGCTAACGGAGCCATTAAACCCGTTAGAATAGGTCACACCAAACAGCTTGGGTTACTTAGACAACCCCAGACCGGATCTGTTCTTCCAAGTCGACGGTCAATCAATTTCGCCCGTCAACAGGAATATATCATGGTATTTTTTCATTCCATGCCACAGTTCTTACAAAACTGATCAAATTCTTTTCCACGGAATTCACCACCATTGTCAGTCCCAACACTTTAATCCTCTTACCTGTCTAGTTTTCCACAAGATCTTTAAACTCCTTAAATCTATCAAAAACCTATGATTTATTCCTCAGAAAATATATCCATGTAATCCTGGAAAAATCATCTATGAAGGAGACATAATATATGGATCCACCAAGTAAAGGCACACTTACTGGGCCAAACACATCACTATGCACCAGTTCTAGAGTCCCATTTTCCCTTGTTTCTCCAGATTGGAACCTTAGCTGACTTTGTTTTCCATATATGCAATGTTCACAAAAGTTGACTTTTAAACCACATTCAGGAAAAACATCGACCATACCTTTGATTTGCATAGATCAAAGTTCTTTTTCTCCAATGTGTCCCATCCTCTCGTTCCATAACCTGGTCGGGTCAAGTTCATGATGTATTTTCGAGTCAGTTTCAACCGACTTGGATAGAGTCGAGTTGAGTCGATTTGTTTCGACATCGAGTCGATTCGAGTCGTAGTCGAGTCAATTTAAGGAGAAATGATGTTGTTGCATCCTGTCGAGTCGAAATTCCCTAATATCTTATACAAGGTACCAATGAAAACTCCTCTCATTAATACCATTGCACCTTTGTCCATATTGCATGAATCCTTCTGAAATAGAGTATGCACACCTGCATCACTCATCTTGCTGAAAAATATCAATTTTCTTTCCAAACCCGTAATGTGTAGCACACCTGGAAGGGTTCTTTTCCTCCCATCTTGCAGTGTCAATCAGACTCTTCCCCATATGAAAATTCTAGTTATCTAGTTGTCCCCCAAGAACACATCACCTCCATCGTATTGTTCATACTCGTAGAAACATTCTTATTTGGTGTCATATGATAGGATTCTCCTGATTTGATCAACCAAACATATTGATCTGACTATGTACTGGTCGATGCCAGATACACATCACCTCCCTTGTCTGAGGTCATCTTTGTCTCGCTCGACTGCTTCTCGTCGGATCCAAAAATGACTTTTGTTTCCTTTGAAATACATTCCTTTTTATAATTCCCAAATTAACTGCATTTCTAGCATCTTCGTGATGACTGAACTAGGGATTTAGATCTACCCTTTGACATGAAATTTCTACTGGATAATTTTCCTTTATCTCTGTCTACTGTTCAACCTCTCACTACTAGAGCATATTTAGTTGATCCTTCCATGTTTTTTATTCTCATTTATTTCCACAACAAAGAAGCAACCATGTCCTCTAGTGCTAGTGTGGTTGTACTACTCCCAATAGCCAAGACTAAGCTATCCCATGATTGTGAAAAATAACATAACTGGCTGATGCATTTCTCCTCATCAATGATCTTAATATTCAAAAAAGATAACTGTCTTCACATGGTATTAAACGTATTTAAATGCTCAATCAATGAACTTCCATCTATCATCCTCAGAAGATACAATTTATTTATGAGAAATAACTTATTTAGAAGATATTTCGACTGGTATAAGCTCCCGAGGTTGTCCCATAGTTTCTTGGCCAAATATTCACCTGAGACATTCAACAACACTAAATCTGAAAGACAAAGCCGATTCGTATTTCTTGATCTTCTTTCAAGTTTCTCATGTTCTCCTATCGACATGCCTGTTGGATGGGTACCTGGACATGTCATTGTCCATTGTTCTCTATCTATAAGAAGATATTCCATTTTAATCTTCCAAAGCTCAAAATTATGGCCATTGAATTTTTCTATCTCTATTCTGGAACTACTCACCATTCTTTACTTCGATCTTTAACACAATTTATGACTTATGACTCTTACTATACCTAGGGTTTAGTTATAATATTCAATATTGAAAAAATCAAAATCTGATATACTTGCCAAAGCATAGCATTGCTATGATAACTCACTTGTCAGGGAAAACCTAAGATATGATACCACATGCCAGGAAATGAAAGACACTTCCACACTAATCCTAGTAGAAGAGAAGAATAATTTAATAAAGAATGCAAATGACACAAAAAATCACACACTACAACGATATTTTACCCTGGAACCCTTAACCAGGAGAAACCAACATTCCTTTGAGCGTTTTTCTCTCTTGTTGTCTTATTCAATATGAATACAAGTTTACATGTCTAACCTTGGTCCACACCTAAGACATAATCGACATCATACCCTCTTGGCTATGCAAGAACGACCCTGTAGCCAATTTGGCTTACATATGCATGACCAACAACCTAGAGTTACACATGCATTAACCTACATAAGTGCATTCTATGATTACCCTTTATAGTTTTACAACATGCTATTTATAGGCTTTACAATAGGAAAAACCCTAAATATTGGCACCCAAAAATGATGACAGATCCATGCATATCATTGTCTAAAAATCCCACAAATCTTGGGATTCTGTTACAATCGACTTCCAAGTCGGGTTACCATTTGAATACCAGTCAACCTTCATTCGGTGTATAGTCGGTCATCTCACGCCTGTAATTGCACCTCTTTTCGGTTGACTTGTTGTCAATATCTTCAAATTCAACTTTACCCGATTGAATCCCTCTACCTTTGAATTGCTATTGATCCACCTCAACCTTTAATGTTGTTGATCCACCTCAACCTTCGACCGTTAGTTGGTCTACCTCAACTAGAATTTCACTGCAAAGAGTTTAACAACCCAACATTGTTGTGGCCATAGGTAGTAATACAACTATGTTGAGTTTCAATGATGTGCTCTCATCCTTGTTGTTGGAGGATATGAGATGTAAGAACATGGAAGGACATAAAACATATGCATTATTTGCAAGAGGACGCTCCCACGAAAGAAATAGATCTAAGTCCTCAAGTGGGAGATCTAGGTTTAAGGATAGATCTAAATATCATAGAAAGTTTGTAAAGGTATGTTGGAGATGTGGAAAAGAAGGGCACTTCAAGCAGCAATATAGATCTAAAAGCGTTGAGAAAGTGAAGGGATCTGAAGGTGCTCCCTCTATAGAAGAAAGTACCTCCAAGGAAGAAGGATATGTGTACATAGATTCTTCAAGAACATATGCATATAATGAGGCATGCGTAGTTGACTCAGGTGCATATTTTCATATGAATCCCCATATTGAGTGGTTCTACGAATATGAAAGGTATGATGGAGGTAATGTTTTCCTAGGTGATGAATCGACAAATAGAATCATAGGATGAGGAAAATTCAAGTTCAGGCTCATATATGAAAGGATTAGAACACTTCCTGGTGTTCTGCACATCCCATGATTGGCTATAAATTTGATTTTTGTAAGGAAAATGGACGATGCATGGGTAAAATCAATATTTGAAAAGGAAACTTGCAGGATGGTTCGAGGATAAATGATGTTGATAAAGGGATTTTGGATTGGAACTCTATATACGATACAAGGAAGCACTATTATTAATGGGTGTAATAGTTCCATTGTTTCTGATATTGGAGCCGAAGAAGCAAAAAATCCTATAGTCTCTATAGAAAAGGTTATGTTGTGGAATCAAATACTGAGGCATATCAGAGAGAAGGGATTTCTACTACTACATGGTAAAGGTATGGCTGAAGGTATATCTAAATCCTCTCAAGATTTTTATTTATGTAAACATTGTGTATATGAGAAGCAAAATTAGGTAAGATTCCCCCCTGGTGCAACGAGGGCAGAAGGAATTTTACAATTAGTGCATAGTGATGTGTTTGGATCTGTGTCGGTTCCATCACTGGGAAAATCTATGTACTATGTCTCTTTTATATATGAATTCTCGAGGAATACTTGGATATATTTCCTCAGGAAGAAATCTGAAGTCTTTGACAAGTTTAAAGAGTTTAAGGCTCTTGTTGAGAATCAAATAGAGAAAATAATTAATGTGCCGAGGATGGATAATGGTGGAGAGTTCTATGAGAATGAATTTGAATAATTTTGTAAGAAGTGCAGTATAGAAAGGAAGAAGAATACTCCATATACACCTCAACAAAATGGATTTTTAGAAAGGATGAACAAGATGCTAATGGAAAAAACAAGGTGCATGCTTAGTGGTGCCGGGTTAGGGAAAGAATTATGGGTAGAGGTAGTGGGTACTGAATGTTACCTAATCAATTGATCACCCTCATCGAAATTGGATGAAAAGACTCCATATGAGGTATGGACTAGTAAGAAACCCTCTCTCACACATCTCAAGGTATTTGGCTATGAGGCTTATGTTCATGTTCCAAAGGAAAACAAGAGTAAGCTAGATAAGAAGGATGAAAAGTATATTTTTATTGGGTAAAAGATGGTCTCAAAGGTTATAAGATTTGGAAACCATAAAATAAGAAGGTTGTGTATATACGAGATGTCATATTTTTCAAACCAAATAATAAAAACCTCTCTAATATTTTCAACAAGTGTCATATTTTTGGATACTCAAAAGAATCTTTACAACCCATTTTTCCAGACTTAAGCATTTAATGTTTTGGTCATCATATTTGGGCACAGATCCCAAGAGACTGGACAAGAATTTTAGAAACCTGAGAGAGGTTTTTCTAAAGAACAAGTTCATCTACAAAAACCTTTCTCATTTTTGAAAAATATATTTTTATTCTAGAGATATGATTTCATATTTGACTGCTATTTTCCCAATCTGCTGCGCAATCTACTGTGTTTTTGTTGTAGGTTACTGTTGCGTAACTATGACAGAGCTTCTAGAATGCCTCCAGATTAGAAAGGAAAGGTAGGAAAACATGACATCTCATATACAACAAATTTCAGAGGTCAAAGATCATCAGGATATGGTTTCAAAAATAGATTTATCTATTATTATCTTGTAATTAATGTGTCAACTTTGACTCCTCTTTTTCATAAGTTAGTTCAGATTTTGTTGCCAAGAGATTTGTAACTATTTATTAACCTAGAAAGGTTGTTAGGATTCGAATTTGGTAGTATAGGAAGATATTTTTTGTATATATTTCATGACTCTATGATAGCTAAAGGGGGGGACTCTTTTGGGAAAAGAGGACTATGGTACTGCTGATCAAGACTTGTTTATTCCTTTGAAGTTGATGTAGAAGTTTCCTCTTTACGAAATTTGAGATTCATCACGGTGTTTATATTCAGTATGTGTTTCTTGTATATCATTTCCATGATTATGTTTTTCTTCTAGCATTTTTTGAGAGTAAGTGGTAGGAATTCATCCATGTTTGATGCTCCTTTCACACTGATGATGTTTGTTATGTGTTAATGGTTACTTTTACGGAATTCATCTTTATTTGATGCTCTGTTTAGTAATTAATATTGGTGTCCTTTCTTCTAAAGCTGCATTGGAGATTCATCCACTGATTGATTCCTATAGTGTAATGTAATTTCTTTTCCTTTCCATCTCTCATTTCATATCATTTATTTGCTGAGCATAGCACCTATTTTACCTCAAAACTATAAGAAGAAACCACCCAACTTTTGACTATAAAAACATTGAAATTCAGGCCTTGACTCCATTCCCCAATGGTACCTTTTCCTTGTTTGTCCTACCAACCCTTTCAAAATAAAACAAAATCTATCTTATATCAGAATCTGATCTCTGTGTGCTTATTGATGTATCCTATGAGTTATTACCTGTCATTAGACATCCGAGAGAGCCCTCTTTGGTTGTATAGGTCAGAATACAATCTAAAGATGGTTGAAACAATTACCTTGGGGTTAATTTGATACAACCCAAAGAAATTTCCGAGTGTTAACATTTTGGCGCCGTTGCCAGGGATCGAAAGTTGCATTTTCCCTGGGATAAATGACAAAGTTCAGGTTTGATTGTTGATGGTGGACAACAATCAGACAAGAAGAGGTTGTAAATCATTCACCTGGTGAATCCATTTTCAGTTGTATCCAGATGTCATAATATCAATGGCGACTCCATTGTCTGAAGGTTTTAAATCTTGAAGAAGGTACTAGTAACTCTACTAGAATTGATGAAGAACTCAGATGTTGCTACCATCGTTTCAAGGTATGCATGTTCCAACTTTTCACAGATTCATGGTTTCCCGAATCCTTTACCCAAGGATGAATATTTTTTAAGAAATGGTCCGAAATTTAGTGGAGATGATCTGAGTTTGACTTTGAAGCATATATAAATTTTTCACGACTTCACTGAGCTTCTTAGATTCAAACATGAAGATGTTTTCCTTAGACTATTTTATGATTTGTTCGAAGGAAACTGTAAAGGTTGGGTTGAAGGTTTTCTTGCTAGATCTATTAGAAAAATTACTACTTTTTGGGTTGAATTTTTGGAAACATGGATGGAAAAAGAAGAGTTAGTAGAAGACTCACTTTCCATTCAAGGTTTTAAAGAATGGAATGATACATACACCGATGAGGAAGTGGAAGAAAAGTTTCCTGCATTTTTGTCTTCTTACTCAAAGTCATGCAAATGTAGCTCAGAAGACAAGATCCTTTTTTTCCAAGAGATTTACAAATATTTTTAGAAAGATATTGAGGTTTTAGAGATTCAAATTCAGCCCCAAAATGTCCAATATCAGAGTCAATCTTTTGAAATCCTTTTCCAGCCAAGACAAGAGGAGGTAGTGCTTCCCTCAGTTGTCAATATTGAGGAATACTTTGAGAATAAATTCGGGTTTGATGACTCACAGTTGAAACCATACCATGGAAAAGTGAGAAAATATGATGATCAAATTGCAGGATATCTTGAAAGTTATCTAACAAAACACATCTTCTATGATCCTGTAGCTAAGTATATGGAGATATTTTTCTGCCAAAATTTTCAGCTATTTTTCTACTATGGAAACAAAGGGTATTGTGAGTTTCTTTTTCCATTACATTGTTTAGTTTAGTTTTTGTTGAAGCATGAACAAATGATACAATTACTTGAATAATTGTTGGATTGGCTCCATTAGCACTTTCAAATTACTTGATTCAAATTTTTTTCTTACAACTTAGAGTAGGTAGGAGTGTGAATAAGCTCAACATGGTGAGCATCTCTTTCAACATTTTTCCGTTTGTATTTTTAGCAGTGTGTGCATTCAGATTGCACTAGAGTATTCATCTTTTAATTTTTATTTTGTAGCAGTGTATATTTTCAGTTTTCAGTTTGGGATGGTTGCAGCTCATAGGTTTGAAACAGGTACAAGACCAGGTCTTAGGTTATAGGTTGAATTTTTTAATGGTTTGGGATCAACACAATGGATTAGGCACTTGGTCTATTGTTCTCTGCTACCTCACTGGGAGGATAGCATCCCCATTCGAGCCAATTGTTAGCACCATGATTTTCATAGCTAGAGTTAGAGGTTTGTCCAAAAGTTTTCAAAGTCATGCCATGATATTGGGAAAATTGAGGCATTCCTAGACGAGTCATAGTTAGTGTGTCAAGGTTTATGAGGTCAATAATCAAATAAAAAATGACTTGAAATTTCAGTAAGGGGTATAGCCATAAGATGGTTTAAAGGGTTACTTCTCTCATTTATTGTGTAGAGGATTTTACTGCGTAGAGGATTTAACTATGCAGGAAATTTTTCTACGTAGAGGATTTCCTGCGCATAGGCTACACGGCGCACAGGACAAATGACTGATTTAGTGGTCAAATTCAATATCACTTTCTGACCACCTAGAGAGGAATTTTGAAAATCCCAGAGCAGGTTTTGTCAAGGACAAATCAAATAATAAAAACCTCTCTCATATTTGCAACAAGTGTCATATTTTTGGAGATTTGAATGAATCTTTACAACCCATTTTAATAGACTTAAGCATTTAATGTTTTGGTCATCATCTTTGGGCATGGATCCCAAGATACTAGAGAGGAATTTTAGAAACCTGAGAGAGGTTTTTCTCAAGAGCAAGTTCATCTACAAAAACCTTTCTCAGTTTTGAAAAATATATATTTTATTCTAGAGATATGATTTCATATTTGACCCCCATTTTCCCAATTTGCTGTGTTTTTGTTGTAGGTTACTATTGCACAACAGACTTGCTGCGCAACTGTGACAGAGATTCTAGAATGCCTCTAGATCAGAAAGGAAAAATAGGAAAGCATGAAATCTCATATACAACGAATTCTAGAGGTCAAAGATCATCATGATATGGTTTCAAAAACATATTTATCTATTATTATCTTGTAATTAATGAGTCAACTGTGACTCCTCTTTTTCATAAGTTAGTTCAAATTTTGTTGCCAAGAGATTTGTAATTGTTTCTTAACCTAGGAAGGTTGTTAGGATTCAAATTTGGTAGCATAGGAAGATATTTTTTGTATATATTTTATGAATCTATGATAGCTAAAGGGGGGAACTCTTTTGGGAAAAGAGGACTATGGTACTGCTGATCAAGACTTGTTTATTCCATTGAAGTTAATGTAGAAGTTTCCTCTTTATGAAATTTGAGATTCATCATGGTGTTTATATTCAGTTTGTGTTTCTTGTATATCATTTCCATGATTATGTTTTTCTTCTAGCATTGTATAAGAGTAAGTGGTAGGAATTCATCCATGTTTGATGCTCCTTTCACATTGATGATGTTTGTTATGTGTTAATTGTTAATTTTACATAATTCATCTTTATTTGATGCTCTGTTTAGTAATTAATATTGGTGTCCTTTCTTCTAAAGCTGCATTGGAGATTCATCCACTTATTGATTCCTGTAGTGTAATGGGATTTCTTCTCCTTTCCATCTCTCATTTCATATCATTTATTTGCTGAGCATAGCAACCATTTTTCCTCAAAACTATAGGAAGAAACCACCCAACTTTTGACTGTAAAAACATTGAAATTCAGGCCTTGACTCCATTCCCCAATGGTACCTTTTCCTTGTTTGTCCTACCAACCCTTTAAAAACAAAACAAAATCTATCTTATATCAAAATATGACCTTTGTGTGCTTATTGATGTATCCTATGAGTTATTACCAGTCATTATACATCTGAGAGAGCCCTCTTTGGTTGTATAGGTCAGAATACAATCTAAAGTTGGTTGAAACAATTACCTTGGGGTTAATTTGATACAACCCAAAGAAATTTCTGAGTGTTAACATTTTGGCGTCGTTGTCGGGGATCGAAAGTTACATTTTTTCCGGGATAAATGACAAAGTTCAGGTTTGATTGTTGATGGTGGACAACAATCAGACATGAAGAGGTTGTAAATCATCCACCTGGCGACTCCATTTTTCAGTTGTATCCAGATGTCATAATATCAATGGTGACTCCATTGTATGAAGGTTTTAAATCTTGAAGAAGGTACTAGTAACTCTACTGGAATTGATGAAGAAATCAGATGTTGCTACCATTGTTTCAAGGTATGCCTGTTTCAACTTTTCACAAATTCATGGGTTCCCGAATCCTTTACCCAAGGATGAATATTTTTTAAGAAATGGTTTGAAATTTAGTGGATATGATCTGAGTTTGACTTTGAAGCATATATCAATTTTTCACGACTTCACTGAGCTTCTTAGATTCAAACATGAAGATGTTTTCCTTAGACTATTTTATGATTCATTCGAAGGAAACTGTAAAGGTTGGGTTGAAGGTTTTCCTGATAGATCTATTAGAAAAATTACTACTTTTTGGGTTGAATTTTTGGAAACATGAATGGAAAAAGAAGAGTTAGTAGAAGAATCACTTTCCATTCAAGTTTTTAAAGAATGGAACGATACATACACCGATGAGGAAGTGGAAGAAAAGTTTCCTGCATTTTTGTCTCCTTACTCAAAGTCATGCAAATGTAGCTCAGAAGCCAAGATCCTTTTTTTCCAAGAGATTTCCAAATATTTTCAGAAAGATATTGAGGTTTTAGAGATTCAAATTCAGTCCCAAAATGTCCAATAGTAGAGTCAGTCTTTTGAAATCCTTTTCCATCCAAGACAAGAGGAGGTAGTGCTTCCCTCAGTTGTCAATATTGAGGAATACTTTGAGAATAAAGTCGGGTTTGATGACTCACAGTTGAAACCATACCATGGAAAAGTGAGAACATATGATGATCAAATTGTAGGATATCTTGAAAGTTATCTAACAGAACACATCTTCTATGATCCTATAGCTAAGTATATGGAAAGTTTTTTCTGCCAAATGTTTCATCTATTTTTCTACTATGGAAACAATGGGTATTGTGAGTTTCTTTTTCCATTACATTGTTTAGTTTACTTTTTGTTGAAGCATGAACAAATGATACAATTACTTGAATAATTGTTGGATTGGCTCCATTAGCACTTTTAGATTACTTGATTCAAAATTTTTTCTTACAACTTAGAGTAGGTAGGAGTGTGAATAAGCTCAACATGGCAAGCATCTCTTCAACATTTTTCTGTTTGTATTTTTAGCAGTGTGTGCATTCAGATTGCACTAGAGTATTCAACTTTTAATTTTTATTTTGTAGTAGTGTATATTTTCAGTTTTCAGTTTGGGATGGTTGCAGATCATAGGTTTGAAACAAGTACAAGACCAGGTCTCAGGTTATAGGTTGAAAGTTTTAATGGTTTGGGATCAACCCAATGGATTAGGCACTTGGTCCATTGTTCTCTGCTAACTCACTAGGAGGATAGCATCCCCATTCGAGCTAGTTGTTAGCACCATGATTTTCATAGCTAGAGTTAGAGGTTTGTCCAAAATTTTTCAAAGTCATGCCATGATATTGGGAAAATTGAGGCATTCCTAGATGAGTCATAGTTAGTGTGTCAAGGTTTATGAGGTCAATAATCAAATAAAGAATGACTTGAAATTTCAGTAAGGGGTATAGCCATAAGATGGTTTAAAGGGCTACTGCTCTCATTTATTGTACAGAGGATTTTACTACGTAGAGGATTTTTCTGCGCAGAAGATTTTGCTACGCAGAGGATTTACTGCGCACAGGCTACAGGGTGCACAGGACAAATGACTAGTTTAGTGGTCAAATTCAAGATCACTTTCTGACCACCTAGAGAGGAATTTTGAAAATCCCAGAGCAGGTTTTGTCAAGGACAAATCAAATAATAAAAACCTCTCTCATATTTGCAGCAAGTGTCATATTTTTGGAGATTCGAATGAATCTTTACAACCCATTTTTCTAGACTTAAGCATTTAATGTATTGGTCATCATCTTTGGGCACAGATCCCAAGATACTGGAGAGGAATATTAGAAACTTGAGAGAGGTTTTTTTCAAGAACAAGTTCATCTACAAAAACCTTTCTCAGTTTTGAAAAATATATATTTTATTCCAGAGATATGATTTCATATTTGACCCCCATTTTCCCAATATGCTGTGTTTTTGTTGTAGGTTACTATTGCACAATAGACTTGTTGTGCAACTGTGACAAAGATTCTAGAATGCCTCCAGATCAGAAAGGAAAGATAGGAAAGCACAACATCTCATATACAACGAATTCTAGAGGTCAAAGATCATCATGATATGGTTTCAAAAACAGATTTATCTATTATTATCTTGTAATTAATGAGTCAACTATGACTCCTCTTTTTCATAAGTTAGTTTAGATTTTGTTGCCAAGAGATTTGTAATTGTTTCTTAACCTAGGAAGGTTGTTAGGATTTGAATTTGGTAGTACAGGAAGATATTTTTTGTATATATTTCATGAATATATGATAGCTAAAGGGGGGGACTCTTTTGGGAAAAGAGGACTATGGTACTGCTGATCAAGACTTGTTTATTCCATTGAAGTTAATGTAGAAGTTTCCTCTTTATGAAATTTGATATTCATCATGGTGTTTATATTCAGTATGTGTTTCTTGTATATCATTTCCATGATTATGTTTTTCTTCTAGCATTGTCTGAGAGTAAGTGGTAGGAATTCATCCATGTTTGATGCTCCTTTCACATTGATGATGTTTGTTATGTGTTAATTGTTAATTTTACAGAATTCATCTTTATTTGATGCTCTGTTTAGTATTTAATATTGGTGTCCTTTCTTCTAAAGCTGCATTGGAGATTCATCCACTGATTGATTCCTGTAGTGTAATGGGATTTATTCTCCTTTCCATCTCTCATTTCATATCATTTATTTGCTGAGCATAGCACCCATTTTTCCTCAAAACTATAGGAAGAAACCACCCAACTTTTGATTGTAAAAACATTGAAATTCAGGCCTTGACTCCATTCCCCAATGGTACCTTTTCCTTGTTTTTCCTACCAACCCTTTAAAAACAAAACAAAATATATCGTATATCAGAATCTGACCTTTGTGTGCTTATTGATGTATCCTATGAGTTATTACAAGTCATTAGACATCCGAGAGAGCCCTCTTTGGTTGTATAGGTCAGAATACAATCTAAATTTGGTTGAAACAATTACCTTGGGGTTAATTTGATACAACCCAAAGAAATTTCCGAGTGTTAACATTTTGGCGTCGTTGTCAGGGATCGAAAGTTGCATTTTCCCCGGGATAAATGACAAAGTTCATGTTTGATTGTTGATGGTGGACAACAATCAGACACGAAGAGGTTGTAAATCATCCACCTGGCAACTCCATTTTTAGTTGTATCCAGATGTCATAATATCAATGGCGACTCCATTGTTTGAAGGTTTTAAATCTTGAAGAAGGTACTAGTAACTCTACTGGAATTGATGAAGAACTCAGATGCTGCTACCATTGTTTCAAGGTATGCAAGTTTCAACTTTTCACAGATTCATGGTTTCCCGAATCCTTTACCCAAGGATGAATATTTTTTAAGAAATGGTCCGAAATTTAGTGGAGATGATTTGAGTTTGACTTTGAATCATATATCAATTTTTCGTGACTTCACTGAGCTTCTTAGATTCAAACATGAAGATGTTTTCCTTAGACTATTTTATGATTCGTTCGAAGGAAACTGTAAAGGTTGGGTTGAAGGTTTTCCTGCTAGATCTATTAGAAAAATTACTACTTTTTGGGTTGAATTTTTGGAAACATGGATGGAAAAAGAAGAGTTAGTAGAAGACTCACTTTCCATTCAAGGTTTTAAAGAATGGAACAATACATACACCGATGAGGAAGTGGAAGAAAAGTTTTCTGCATTTTTGTCTTCTTACTCAAAGTCATGCAAATGTATCTTAGAATCCAAGATCCCTTTTTTCCAAGAGATTTCCAAATATTTTCAGAAATATATTGAGGTTTTAGAGATTCAAATTCAGTCCCAAAATGTCCAACATCAGAGTTAGTCTTTTGAAATCCTTTTCCAGCCAAGACAAGAGGAGGTAGTGCTTCCCTCAGTTGTCAATATTGAGGAATCCTTTGAGAATAATGTCGGGTTTGATGACTCACAGTTGAAACCATACCATGGAAAAATTAGAACATATGATGATCAAATTGCAGGATATCTTGAAAGTTATCTAACATAACACAACTTCTATGATCCTGTAGATAAGTATATGGAAAGTTTTTTCTGCCAAATTTTTCAGCTATTTTTCTACTATGGAAACAAAGGGTATTGTGAGTTTCTTTTTCCATTACATTGTTTAGTTTAATTTTTCTTGAAGCATGAACAAATGATACAATTACTTGAATAACTGTTGGATTGGCTCCATTAGCACTTTTAAATTACTTGATTCAAAATTTTTTCTTACAACTTAGAGTAGGTAGGAGTGTGAATAAGCTCAACATAGTGAGCATCTCTTTCAACATTTTTCCATTTGTATTTTTAGCAGTGTGTGCATTCAGATTGAACTAGAGTATTCATCTTTTAATTTTTATTTTGTAGCAGTGTATATTTTCAGTTTTCAGTTTGGGATGGTTGCAGCTCATAGGTTTGAAACAGGTACAAGACCAGGTCTTAGGTTATAGGTTGAATTTTTTAATGGTTTGGGATCAACCCAATGGATTAGGCACTTGGTCTATTGTTCTCTGCTACCTCACTGGGAGGATAGCATCCCCATTCAAGCCAATTGTTAGCACCATGATTTTCATAGCTAGAGTTAGAGGTTTGTCCAAAATTTTTCAAAGTCATGCCATGATATTGGGAAAATTGAGGCATTCCTCGATGAGCCATAGTTAGTGTGTCAAGGTTTATGAGGTCAATAATCAAATAAAGAATGACTTGAAATTTTAGTAAGGGGTATAGCCATAAGATGGTTTAAAGGGTTGCTGCTCTCATTTATTGTGCAAAGGTTTTTACTGCGTAGAGGATTTTTCTGCGCAGAAAATTTTTCTACGCAGAGGATTTCCTGCGCATAGGCTACAGGGCGCACTGGACAATTGACTGGTTTAATGGTCGAATTCAAGATCACTTTCTGACCACCTAGATATTTTTTTTATATATTTCATGAATCTATGATAGCTAAAGGGGGGGACTCTTTTGGGAAAAGAGGACTATGGTACTGCTGATCAAGACTTGTTTTTTCCATTGAAGTTAATGTAGAAGTTTCCTCTTTATGAAAATTGATATTCATCATGGTG